>JAHZMZ010003139.1:0-11841 GCA_027743805.1 Lepidocyrtoides sp. E14 | reverse complement strand
GATTGAATCCAGGAAAGTCGTGTAAGTCAAATTTATTGCTTTTGTGTATTTTTATTGGTCATTATCTCATTGCTAGCATTGCATGTAATGTAGGTAGGTAGGTATAGCGTGGTGATCTTCATTAAATTTTAATTGTAAATACAAAGGACGTTTTTTTTATTGAAATCCTCAGCTGAACGCTTGTAGCATAGAACTAATCTGACTAAAATGCTTTTTATAGCGAAATAAAAATTATATGTCCAAGCACATGGACATGATGACTAAAGTGTTAACTACCTACCATATAGGATGCATGAATGAACCTTGGACAGTAAAACCGAGTTGCTGTTCTGCAAACGAATGAGATCACAATACTATTTAAAGATGACTCATAAAAGTTTTTGTATACTTCTATAGGCTACTACTGCCCATGTTTCAGCAAAAAATGCAGTTTCACCGAAAACATTCTGTACAATAGCAACAAAAGCAAGTGATTCATCCACTACTACCCCATTGTTCTTTGTTTTACAGTGTAGGTTTAGATTTATCATAAAATGAAAACATAATAATATTCCACACACAGCATGTCAATCTTTATCTCGTCAATCAATTCATATATTTTGTTCACGTAAAGGTATTCGTAAAATTAATTTTATACCGTGTTCAACTGATCATTAAATTCATCGGTACATAAAACAATGTTAACAATGTGTGTGCTCCGTGTAAAGTCAACTAGCGCGACCACGCATGTTGGCTGACATACAATAAAGTACGTAGACATATATACTGCATGTCTATGCATGCATACACGCACCGGAATTTAGATCACTACTTTATTTTACATAAAGTTTAAATATAAAACAATAGGATTATGCTTGCCTACAATAAAACAATTAAATGTGACCATATAAATTTGTAGATTCATTCATATCGATTTTACCAAAATCGACTATGTGGTAGGTATCATATCGCACAAACAAACGGAGCAAGATCATCGTCTCCTGCACAAACTAAAATGACCAATTTATACTTGGCTTGCCTGTAATAGGTATTTTATAGCGATGTAAAAACGTAAATTATTTTGGTCTATGTGACTTTTAAGCAAAATATACATTGTGCATGTTTACCTGCTCTCTGCGTGTGAGTGTACCTACTAATGTATTCTCATGCTAAACTCTCAACTGTTGCATAACATGAGTCTGCATGATTTTTTCATTGATGCCTTGCCTAAAGAAGCAAAATCAAGGTTGCTATATTGAATTTTTTGGGCTTGCCATTTGCCACGTGCGAATCAACGTTACCAAAGTGTGTAGAGTATTCATTCTGTACAAAAAGGAAGCAATATACATTTCATTAAATTCATTATTTCTTTACAGCAGCACATACATATTACGTGAGTAGATTGAAAGGTGCGGTAAAGCTGTAGAAATTTGTTTTAGTGTAATAAGCTTTTCATAAAGTAGCTATCTATAAAAATATATTTTATTATAAAAACCATTAACAAATTGTGGTGGAAAAATAATTATAATTATAAAGCAGCTGGCTGGCTGGGACAGATTTTTTGGGTAAGTTATTAAAGTATGTACATTGCACAGCTTAATTTTTGCTCATTATGGAGAAAAGGAAGTATTGTGGTAGTAATATCTTGCACAATGCAACCATAATCCTTCCTTTCTAGAAACGATTTTTCCATGTAAGTTGACCAACAAAAAACTACCAGATAGTGGAACAGCATATTATAAAGTGCTGTACCTTTTTTGACAATTCTTTTTATCAGAGTCAATATGATGAGCTCAACTTCCGCTGCAATGCAAACAGTGTAATAAATGATTTGAAGTTATCAGCAAGAGATAAAAAAACCTCCATAGCATGGATTTCATATACTGATTAGTCAATGAATAAAAATTAAATTTTGATTACTTAAAAAACCCGACACAAAAACACAATCAATTTTAATTGTATCCAATTTTTTTACACAGTCTTACTTTCATAAGTTTATTTATTTTGGCAAATTCGTACTAAGCCCGTCGTTATTCTTCATTGCAAATATTTCGCATGCAGCGAACCAAAGTACGGAAAAATCTATAGACCTAACAGAAGCACCACTATTCATGGAAAAATAGAACGCAATAAAAATACACATTACAAGATTTTATGTGTCTTAGAAGAGTTTCTCCTTTGCATTATTTCGTGACAGCATATAAACTCCATACTTATAAGTTACTACAAAACAAAATATTAATGTGTACAGAAAAGTGAAGTGAAGTGAACATGCGTGATCATGATCATCTTCCACCAATATAGTTCAAGTCTTAAGAAGAGGTTTCTTTAACATTCGCATCAGAGCTAAATATATTATGGGTCAGCAGCATAAATGTAGAAACGTAGTTCTCATCGCACATTCGTTTCCTCTCTGTTACAGATAACATGCTCTATGCGATCAGGAAACAATTTTTACGTCCCAAACATACCACTCATTCATTGCATTGAGACAAAATATCCGGACGGAGCATTTTTTTTTCTATGTGTGATTTCCATTTCAGCAGACATCGTTTGTAGTAATTGTGGTGGTAGTAGTGGTTGGCCGGTAACTGGGTTGGGGTATCAAGATAACGTGCTTGAGAAAATATTCACTTGTGTTTCTAGTGAAGTGAAAGTGTCACAGTGAGAAAGGACGTTCTACAACTTTAAAAAAAAGTGTTTTTTCCTTGTTTTTGCATTGAAATTTTTGAACTATTTTAACCAACTTCATAACTTTAAATTTCAAAATGTCTCATACCGTTACTGTGACTCGTACGACGACGACGTCTACCACGCAAGCAGTTTTATTAAATGTTGGATACATAAAAACGCTTCCTGGAATTCTGAAAGTGATTCATGTTGTAAGTGGTGAAAATATTTTGATAACAATTTTAAACTGCATTTCGTATTTCTATCAACAGTTTGACATCTATGCACACAGCCATTTTTAAGAAATAAATCGGTATCATTCGTGCTAATTTCTTCACTATGCAGTAGTAGTAAAATATTATAAAAAATAGAAAGAAAAATGTGGTGTAAAAATATTTGCAAACTTTACTCTCAAAATATATTTTATTGATGTTCAAAAATTCAAGGATTTCGTACAAAGGAAGTGTGAGATAAATTGAATCAATCAAAAGCATATAAATATTTAAACTTCTTAAAAATTTCCTCACCTATTGACTTCCTGACATTGCTATATTTTTATTTAACATTGGTTTTGTTTTGATGTCACTGATGAGATGACAAATCAGACAAAATTACTTATGCATGCACGGGATGGGAATAGAACATGGCACGTCTTCAAGTGAAGCATGAATAAATCTATCAATGAAATCATTTCATTTGCCATAATAACATTAGCAGTATATCTTATATTTGTTAGTACATTCAAGTTTGCAAAAAATGAATTCACTACGCATAGCTAAAATAGTACTTCGTCTACTGCTCCATAATATACTGGTGATATGTATGTAGGCACTTTTACTTTTTAATGTAACGGGTGGCTTCCCATTTTGCAAGGCAGTTCAGAAGCTCAAGTTGCACTGCAATCTCAAGTAAATGAGCATGACCATAAACATTCAGCCTGCATTGGTTTATGGCTGTGATGGAAAGACGCCAGGATCGTGTATGCCCTTTTCGCATGTGTTGAAATATCTTTTTTTTTTACTTTTCAAATTGTGATTTCAAATTGTGATAGGACGACTATCCGAAAAGGCTCATTTGCATTTCACAAAATGAAAAGTAAATAGACGCCAGTAAACTTGAGTGGGTGGCTGACTGTGTGTTTGCCTGCGTGTTGTATTTTAAACAAAGAATATTATATTATTAGACAAGTTAATTATATAACTGCGATACTGCGAATCTTTAGAACTTTTTGTTATCTATCATCACATTTTATTATACTGGGAAAAACAGTATTCCTTGACTAATGAAAGCTCTAACTTTTGCTGACAATGCATGCAACACACAAGTATGAGCGGAGGTAAATATTTTACAAGCTACTATATAAACGATGATGATGGTATTAGCCAGGAATGAGGAAATGAATTTAATGCTATTGCTGTCGGGAGCAAATAATACTCAAATTTTAATGAATGAAGTATGCATGTACTTATGTAGTTTGGAAAAAATGAGCGTTTTCCCCTTTGTCTTTTTTTTTCTCGGAAGGAGTGACCCATAAATGTCAACTACATTTGCTTCACAATAAATCAACAAGATTGTACTATGTATAGTTGTGTGTGTGATATGTGTCGTTTACAAACTTGACCAAAGTTAAGCTACATTAATAATGCTCAAATTATATTTGGGTTGATAGAAATCGGAAGGAAGGTAGAACATTTATCATTTTATTTATCATGTTGCGTTATTGGTCCTTTTGGTTTATATAAAAAGTATAAAGGTTAGTTGAGTGAAAGTTAGAAGGTATTTATGCGTAGAGTAAATGAGTATTTACTTGTTTTCTAGATTCTGGGAATCATCACCGTAGCCCTTTTGGGCCACTATATTGCGTACCACAAAAATCAGTACGCGTATCGATCCGGACCAAATTATCCTCGTATTCCTGATCATGCCATTTTTATCCCAGAGTTGTTCTTCTTGCTAATTGCAACAACCTGTCTAATTACGTCAACCCTTTTACTCTTCTCATGCCTTATAAGCATAGCTACGGCCACCATCATCCCAAAAACGGTGCTGGTAAGTTTAACAAAAAATTAATTCTTAGAATATAAAACTACATCTTCTTCAAGAAAGGAAGAAACATTGCCAAAGTTGTTGTCGGAATCGAAGAAGTGTGTGTACTTATCTTATCTCTCTGGTACAAACTGGTTCAAATGCTATAAATGCTGACTTGATTTGTAGAAAATTTTGAAATGGAAGTACAACATTTATAAGTGCCTTTTTTAGACTTCCGGTTGCCCAGATTTGTCAGACACTTCCAAAAATGAGAGATGATGATGTTTTGCGAAAATGATTTTAATTTTAAATGCTGAAACTTTCAGGAGATTATATACCACCTGGTTGGGTCAGTTTTACTGATGATTTCAGCTGTGCTGTATCTGATTAATGTTGAAGGAGAGTTTAAACGTTACAGCCAAACATCATACAGTGGCCGATTGGCAGCTGCTGTAAGCAATTCAAAAAATTTTCTTGATCACATATTTTAATTAACAAGCGCTTTCTTTTGTTATAATTTTTTCGGTTATCATTTCAACGGATCCACTACATGTTTTTGCTTTTTTCGGGAATTTGGTTTTGGTTTAATTTCAAAGGAAATCGTTTTATTTGCCCCATTAACATTTCTCTTATTTGTTGCATCTGTACATAATTTGCGATGCATAATTGTAAAAAGAACATTTTGGGGAGATGAAGGTGCACCATCCGAACTAGCTTTTGGTGTGAAAATATTTATTGCGGTGAGTGCCAATAATAATGATTACTAATGTGCCATGCAGCAGTGTGTCAAGTGTGTTCATGCTTTCACTTTGTTTCCAGTGGTGGTAAGTTGGCTCCATGTTTTGACAATTGGCACGTGCAACATCTTGATCCTTTATCCTAAACTAGCACGCTTGCGCTTGGTATTTATCCAAATAACCCTGTGTAATATTTTTCAGATTCATTTTAGATCGGTGTGCTAGTGCTGTTGTTGTTTTTTTTTTGCTTTTTACCTTGCAGTTAGCTAGCCCCTTACTTGTCATCGATAAACTATAAAAGAACAACGTGCAAATTTATTAATTTGGGTTTGTTTTTGTATTTCCATCATGACAGGTTCTGGGAATCATCAATTCTGTCTTCTACGGCATTGCAGTATTTTTTGCTAATCGTCACTACAGATCTGGATAGAGAAAAAAAAGTCATCTCATTGAAAGCTGACGTTGCGCTTCAAAACTATGTATTTCCGTCAAGTATATCTATACCTCATGTGTTGATTTGTTTTAGTTATTTTATTTTAACGTGTTTATCGCCAGTTTCAGTCAGTACAGCACTACAGGAGTAAAAAAAAAATTTACTAACTACACTAGTACGCCTCAGTTGTTTATAAAACTACATACCTACATAAACTCATTTTTAAAGTTCTATTATTACCCACTAGTATTAAGCTTGAATGTCAACCAAACAGTTTTTAGAACACCTATAGAAATTACAACCAGATGAAAAATTCTCTTTTTTTTTACTGGGTCTTCTTAAAAAATTATTTTTTGAGAAGAATTGCAGTATTGAATTTTCGTAAAATACTCTGTAATCTTCTATAATTCAGTATCTATAATAATTCTTTTTCTAAAAGGTGCCTATTTTGTACGTCCAACTTACTAAATGATTTGCGCATTAGCTTCATCAATGTAATTCAAAAAAAAAATTAGTTGGGTGTAGTAAGCAACACAAGAGCTTTGAAAATTAGTGAAAATGTTTCGCAAAAAAGTTTGCATGTCTTGTAACATTTCTATTTTCTAGGCACGATTTCACTGTTATTGGCAAGCAAGCCCTGGAGCATATGTATGTATATTCATGTGCCATAATATGTAATTAGCCATAATATATATTATGTCATACAAAATATTTTATAAAAAATGCAGCTACTACTGTGAAAATTGAACTATTAAACAAATTATTAGTATTTAATTTTAAAACATATTTTTTCGTTCTTTTGCATAAAATATTTTGTCTAAAGATAAAAGTGATTTTATGAGAAAATGATAGAAGAACCAATCAGTAGTCTTTCAATAAAAACATTTCTTTTGCACGCTTTAAATGCAAAACAGAACAATATGTGTTTTCCAATCTTACACACTGTGTAAAGTTTTTATATCAATAGAAATAAATTCAACAGTTTCCCCCAAAATCGAACGCCATCAATGCCTGGAACTTCAGAGCGAAATAAGGGACTTGAAATGAAAAAACCGAGGGGAACATGTCATTAAATAAATTAACTAATTAATGAAGTATACTTATATCTTTACAAATCTTCAACGTATTCAGAGTATATGACAATGTTGTGCATATCAAAATTTTTTTATCTGACATCTAATTCGCATGTTGCATGTACACATGTCAGTCAGTGATAATCAACTCGGCCTGTGCTATTCACTGTAAATGTATTCACATGGGGTTATTTGTTATTATGACATCTATAAATGGTTGTGTTTGAGTATGAAATATTATGCTACGCTTTTTTTGCTGATTCTGTCATCAAAAAAAATATAGCACACATGTGCAGCACATTGTGGAAAACTATTCCTAAAAAATGCTGAACTACATTGGTAAACACGGGTATTTCCGAGCGTTTGGTTTCGAATAAAAACTCTGCTCAAAATAATCTCATATCTGTAGCACATTATGAGTGTAGCAATGATATATATGTTCAAGACGCAAAAAACTCCCTCCCGAACAAATAAAAAAATGCTTTCTTGATTTATGCGCTAGCTCACTCACACACGAAAGAGAACTCTGCTTCAAATTTAGAAGATCGCATTCAAACTTTTTTAAAATTTACGGATAGATGCATAAGACGCATGTATCAGTATCATATCTCATCTCTTGCTTTTCTTGCACTAAAATTAGAATATTAGAGTATTACAACTCCATACAGCATCCCGAACATGATCTTACATATCCAAATAATCCAAAAACACGAAACCGATATTCCATTTTTCTTAGTATCGTAATAAAATGAATAGCTCAAACGAGGAAAACGATAAAAGAAAATTTTTTAAATTCATAAAATAAAAATACACAAGTTTTCACACTGAACAAGCATAAAAAAAGAGAAATCGATACTTTTGCTCATTCATGGGACCAGACCAACAAACCTTTTTTCACCCCCTCCCCCCACTGCACTTGCAGCACTTCTCGTTACATTAGTACGTGTGTTTAATTATAGCAGCATATTTACATAGACATGCAACTATGTTCAAAGTACTTTAAGTCGTGACGACGGAGAAAAAACGCGAATCAAGAAATATTAGATTTACCTACGCATCCACCTATGTGAGTTTCTTCTATCGATATGCATAGATAGATATATTCTCCCCCTGAAATAAGGTTTCATGATATGATCACATTTTGCTCTATATGTCTACGTTGTCTTTTTGCTGTAGGTAATTTGAAACCTCAAGTGGGCACGTCAACGGTGCAGTGGCAATAAGAAGACGGGCATGCATGGTGAAGCTAGCTAAAAGATTATCTGACATGACTTTCAGTTGCTCACTGCTCAAACATGCTTTCCAACGAAAAACGGGAGTAATGTACCAATTCGATGGATATTCGCTTGCGTTTTATTTTTCATTTCATGTATGCATTTTTTTCTACACATAAATAGTACTTTTACGCTTCCGAATATCTTGGCTTGGCGTTAATACTGTATCACTCGGAAAGTCTTCTACAAAAAAAATAAGCTTTTGGGAGATGATGATATCCACTCTGGTACGTTCAGCGCGATCTCCTCATGTGACCTCGATTCGGGTTTCGTGATTCGGAAGTAATGGAAGCAAAGTGTGAA
Source organism: Lepidocyrtoides sp. E14 (assembly GCA_027743805.1). NCBI lineage: Eukaryota > Metazoa > Arthropoda > Collembola > Entomobryomorpha > Entomobryidae > Lepidocyrtoides > Lepidocyrtoides sp. E14. The sequence continues at coordinate 3,344 of JAHZMZ010003139.1, read as the reverse complement.
TTGCGGGGTAAAAAAATGTGTCTAATTTATAATCTGTAGTGATTAGGCTAATTAGGTAAAGGTAAATGGTGGTAATAAACATTTGCTCTATTTTCAGTGCAAATTACCTATATTTGAAACTTTTCAAGAGATCTGCTCATCCCATTACCACCNAAAAAATGTGTCTAATTTATAATCTGTAGTGATTAGGCTAATTAGGTAAAGGTAAATGGTGGTAGTAAACATTTGCTCTATTTTCAGTGCAAATTAAATATGTTTGAAACTTTTCAAGAGATCTGCTCATCCCATTACCACCACCACCAACACTAGTACTGGAAGATTTGCAAACAGTCTGCATATTTATTTGTGTTGAAGTAACCTTGATCTCGATACATTTTCAGTGTTTCCTTTCTCCTACTTATAATTCCTGTTTCTGTAAATTATCTACAAAAACCTCATTTGCCGAAGGTAGTCGCACCTATAAACGTGCTGATAATAGACCAGGCACATTTTTTTTCTGCCTTCTGTCAAAAATACTTTCACAGTTTCACACTTCATTTTATGCTCCCGTTTTTCTTCTTCAGTTCTTTTCAAGTTGACTACTTGCATGCAAAATAATATACCTACATACAGTGAAATGTTCGCACGTGTATACAGTTTCGCCCGATGTAAAAACACACAGACCATTTTCCTGTGAAGCACAAAAATAATACAATCATCTCGTCGATACAGAACACTGAAAATGGCAAGAGTGGGTGTTGCCCCAATTACCGCATCGGTTAGACCCATGCCGACTGTTATAAACGTGGAAAGATGTCCATCCAACATAATCTCAAGTCCAACTGTATTAAGCTACACTAATAGGCAAAATAGCCCAAATTTTTGGCGGAGTTGCTGCTGTCATTCTTCTACCAACAGGATGAGTTCATGTATTCATGTGGATTTTATGAGAAGGGCATCTGGATTTCTTAAATTAACAGAAGCAGTAAGTCACCACGAGAAAGCACGACCATGATCATCATCGCCACTCTACGAAAAGTTATTTTTAAAGCATTCATAAAACTAAAATTTCAATTGATATTTTACTCTAATTTAATAGATTTTGGGCATAATTTGCCAATTTCTGCTTTTGGAGTATGGCTCTCCGTACGCAAATAGATTGGGAGAAAGTTACACCGAATTTCTTATTGCAGTTTCCTATTGTTTGATTTCTACTGTTTTGCTACTGGCCTGCTATCTCCTGTCAAAAAACACTTACATTTTGATACGCTCATCTATTTATGTAAGTAGAAAACCGAATTGATTATTGTTTACTTTTCTGACATACTACTCAAAAGTCATAAACATTTCGAGATGATCATAAACAAGATCATATCTTTTTCTTTGCAGGAAGTTGCTTTCAATATTGTGGCATGTGTTTTGTATTTTTCATCATCTTCATATTTAGCTTATGCGTTAATTACCAAATTATACGTTGATTATGTGAGAATCCCTTTCTTTCAAGTTTATCCAGCACTGACTGCTGCCTATGTAAGTTATTTTATTACTCTGTAAATATTATTTTTTTATTTACTTGAATGAAATTATACGCGTTTATAGAGCTCTATAGATAGAATGAATTTAATTTATTGAATTGTTATTGTGTTGGCTTTTAAAAAGATTCTTGGTTTTACTGCTGGACTGTTGCACGGCATAGATGGTGTTTTGGCCTACAGAGGAATGCAAAATGGACACTAAAAAATAATTCTAACGATGTTACGAATATTTATTGGCATAATTTGCTTTAAATTGTGGCGAGGCGGTTTTACTATAATTAATTGTACAGCAAAAATTAGATAAACCAATAGCACAAGCCAAAAAAACAGATTTAAATGTACAAAATGCATTGCTCGATCTCAGCCTTTTGTGCCCATATTCTTTTGCCAATTTTTACTATCATTACGACGCGGCAAATACAAAACTTTCTTAAATTTTTTTCATAAGTTATACAAATTACAATTCAAATGTCTAATATGTGATCTGTCATAATATTTTATCGCTGTTTATGTTATGGATGTAAAAACTGAAGAATGCTTTCAAAAGAAAAATTTCAATCAAAGGAAGTAAAATGTTTAAACTACAAAATTCTCATTACCCGGTTCTACCCTGTACTGTACTACATGTGGTTTGCAACGTTTGTTATATTTTTAGATCCGAAAATACTTAAAGATAATTAATTATTATCTTGCACTTATTGCATTACATTACATCAATGCTTCATGCGATTTGTATATGATTGTATAAAAATAGGCTTCAAACCTTTTTTTAAAATGTAAATACACCTTCACCTCTTGTCTAGGGGTTAGGGACAATTATTTTCCAAGGGACTGCACCGACGTGTGAAGAAAAACGCATTCACCATGGAACATGTGCGTAAAAAGCAACATCATGGGGAAATGATGCCTGGCAACAAATCGTTTACGCTTTCAACGGCTCGTTTTCTGTTTGCTCGGGGTAAAAAACACGCAGACATAATTTTGAAAACCCTAATTTGACCTGAATCCATGTCAGAGTGTTCCAGACGTTGCCCACTTTGTCGAACAAAGTCAAAATTTTCAGCTAGAAATGAATAAATGATATTTTTTATTCAACATTTCACTGTAACATTTCAGCTAGAATGTCATTTTGACATACTCATTGGTTGAAACGTTTCAAAATTTTCAGTACCTTTCGCTCAATTAATTATTAGTTAACTCGTTTTCATTAAAATTCTAAATAATGTATTATCCAAGCTCAAACAACGTTCCCGCCGTTCCTGGCATTGAACAAAATCCATCGTGTGCAGCAAATGTGGCAAACTGGTTGAGCAGACTGAGCCCAGAGGATCTCCTCAACCAATATGGAGATGTTCAAATGTTGAATGCATCTTTCGGGAGCAGCAGTGGCTACAGCAATCGTACACCCAGCATGGCTTCCCAATGTCCCTCCAGTCAGCCTCCGCTTTCACCTGGGAATGCACCATTAAATATATCGGGAGGGTCGGGACTAAGTAGTATCAACGCACCAAGTTTTGCGAGTTCAACATCTGGACGAGGTGGCGCACTTGCCATTCCAGGTGGACAGGATCCACCAGTAAACCTAGGCGTAGTTGGAGTAATTCAGTTGGATGGTGTCGTCGCGAACGAGATGAACGTGAATACTTTATCGCCGAGTCGTCCAGCAAGAGATTACTATCATCTATACAATCTTCCAACTCCGGACAGACTAGGTCATGTAAGTGTCAGAGATTACAATTCACCATTAGCAGCAGGGTTTGGAGTTTCAACTCAGGAGCAGCCCAGCTTTGCTTCTACATGTAGTACTCCGCCACGGACACCATTTTCGGT
>JAHZMZ010003138.1:0-13626 GCA_027743805.1 Lepidocyrtoides sp. E14 | reverse complement strand
TCAGAACATGAGATTTTCATTGTGCAAAAGTACGCCACAAAGAGAGACAAAACCCGTGTAGTGCATGCTCACACGGTAGTTGTGTTATGCGAAGCTAAACACATTTTTAAAAAACAACTATGAAATAAGTCATTGCCGGCCAAATCTAATTGCTTTGTTTCAGCTGCTACACGTGATCAATTTAAAAATGTTATTAATCATTCCTAGAATTAGAGTTGAATATGATAGCAATGCTCACAGGATTTTTTTTATGTCGAGTCGTTGACTGTTATAAAAATTGACTTTGTTGAAAACAAAGAACAGAACAAAGAGCGGTAACGCATTAAAGACTATATTGTATCAAATTATCAATCCATTTAAAAGTTATTTCATTACAAGCAGACAAATATCACATTTTGCGTCACAAATGTGCATGGTCGATTATTGGTTTGATGACATAAAACTCATTAAATTGGTAATAAAATAGATAAGAAATATTTTTCATAGAACAATGGTATCATTCCATATGGCGTCACGTATGCAATAATATGCATGCATAATGCATACATTACGTGTTTGTACAATTTAAGCATTTACGCTCTAGCAGTTTACACCGAATCCCGATTCACTGGAATAGCAATGCTGATAATTTCTTTGTGAATATTCTGAAAAAAATGAAGGTTAAAAACATTTTGCAAAATGCGCTACCATTTGCTCATCAGTCAGGCAGACGTGGTGAAAGAAGCAGTACTGATTTTCAACGATTATCCCCCTCGGACAATGACAGTTCACCTGAGACTAATTTTAATCAAATCAGTAGAAAGATTGGTAAACACTTAAGAGGAGGAGGGCGAAAAGGAAAGTACAATCATGTGAAGCAAACTTTAATCTCAAGCAGCCCCGAACAACCTGAGATTGAATTAGTGAACTTACCATCCACTTCAAAAAGCAATATTAGTGTGGTTCCGAATGAATCTAAAAGCCCCAGTTTGAATTTGACAAATGCCAGTGAATGTAATCAAGATCCAGATACTAGGTTTCAGTTTGAGGATGATTTTCAGGTTTACAATCCAACATCGGAGCGAGTACCACAGAGTGAGCCGGAAGATGTGTTGTCACGAATAAAACTTCATGAATTCATATCAGGAGACAATGGCAATGTGGCCGACGTCCTTTCGGAACGCTATTCTCGTATGGGAAGGCACAATAAATGTTGGAGTAAAAACTGTTGTTGTGGAGTATGTTCAAGGAGAAAGTACTCATTTTTGCTCTTTATGATTCTGTAAGTAACCAAATAACTCAGCTTTTGGAGTACCTGATTGGAATATTTGAGTTTGACAATGAGTGATGCTCTTCTCGTGCATTTTTCAGAGCTGTAATCATTGGTAGCTTATGTGTTTCCGCATTTATGTTTGTACTGCGTGAAAGAACTAGTTCATCTGATACAACTGACTTTGCAATACTAGCAAATCATCAATGGCCTTTATACGTGCAATGTGGCCGACGTCCTTTCGGAACGCTATTCTCGTATGGGAAGGCACAATAAATGTTGGAGTAAAAACTGTTGTTGTGGAGTATGTTCAAGGAGAAAGTACTCATTTTTGTTCTTTATGATTCTGTAAGTAACTAAATAACTCACCTTTCGGAGTATCTGATTGGAATATTTGAGTTTGACAATGAGTGATGCTCTTCTCGTGCATTTTTCAGAGCTGTAATTATTGGTAGCTTATGTGTTTCCGCATTTATGTTTGTACTGCGTGAAAGAACTAGTTCATCTGATACAACTGACTTTGCAATACTAGCAAATCATCAATGGCCGTTATACGGTAAAATAAAAATAGTCAAACAACTTGAAATCATGAAAAAATTTTACCCAAAAGTTAAAAGTAATAACTTGCATCTTGCTTGAAATAGATATTGATTCAAATAACGTGGTTAAGAAAATTCGTCGAAAATTCAACTTTGAATTGGACGATTACGATTCTGAAGATCAAGAGGACGACGGCAAAGAGTCGTTGCAGGCGAAAATAAAAAAGATGAATGATTATGCAGGATATTTTAGCCTTAATGGACACTATATTGATGAGACGATGGCCCAAAACGTTTTTCAATCTGCGAGAGAGATGCTTAAGAGCAGATTGCATGAGAATAGGTGATAAACTTATGCACTAATATTTAAAAATTAACTTGTCAATATTATGCTTCTATTTTTTCCTTAGCTCCAAGCTGGAAATCATATCCTGGAAGGGAGAAGCTACAAATTTTGTAATAGAAAGTCTAAAGCAGAGGTAAATACGGTAAAAAAACACATCCTCTGCTGTAAGATAGAGGCAAACAGTTTTTACATCTTGCATTTTACTGCAGGTTAAATATAACTGGAAAGGAAAAAACTTTGGAGGGTGTCTTTGAGAACGACCTTTGTTACAACGAAAATGCCATAACCTGCAATGAAACTTATGTGTATCGATCAGCAAACGGATCTTGCAATAATTTAAGTCACAAATCGTGGGGATCTCTCTATTCACATTTCCGCAGATTGAATTTTCCTGTCGGGATAAATGGTCATTTTATTTCACAATACAATATTTATTTAAACTTGTCATTATTTTGGAAAAGGTCCAAGCTGTTACTATTACTAATGTCTCTCTAATTACATAGAGCCCTTACCGTTAACACAAGAAGCTACTGAAAAGCTAACTAATGGAACTCCAGTTTCGGATCCAGAGGCATCAGCGATTTTACCTTTGTGGGGAATGTTCATTTCGCATGACATTATGAAGACTGCGGAATCTCCAGGTTTTTGTTTTCTCTAAAAATACTTTCTTTTGATAGAAGTGATTAGACAACGAAAAAAAAATCAAGATTTGCCGTTTTTCCACAGTCCCTTGTCATGATTCTACCGATCGTATTAACTCTGGGAGTGTGGACACTATAAAGGCCAAAAACGATGTTTGCACACTTAGCAATGCAAATGCGAGTTTGAATACGAACGAAAAATTGCCGTGTTATCTTGCTTCAAAATGCCCTGCTATTTATCCAGCTTGCAAGATAGGTAACATTTTGTGACAAGCTTGTTTTTGTTCTTAGTGCATTTAAAAATGTTGAACTGATACGTTTGACGTTGAAAATTATCAGGACCACGAACGTCCTTCAATTTAGTGACATCTTTCCTTGACGCTTCCAACATTTACGGGTCTTCGGAAGAGAAGATGGACAAGCTTAGGCTGAAAAAGTTGGGGAAAATGAAAGTAACAAAAGGAAGATATCTACCTCTTGCCTTCGAAGTAAATGAAACTTGTTCTTACGGGGAAAGCAAAGATTGTTCAATAGCGGGTAGGTGACTACTCTTTGGTTAGCAAGTTTAATAAGACGTAGAATTATAGTTTTTTAATCAAATAAATGGTTTGATTTAGGGGATGACGATGTTGACGAGCTTGGTGCACTCACAGCACTTAACACTTTGTTTTTGCGTCAGCACAACCGAATTGCCTATTTAAATTATCGGCAACCTAATGATGAATCTCAGTGGATTACTATTGGAAAGGAATGGTGACTTTTTCAAAGGACACAATTCAGACATTGACCCCTCAGTTTCAGACGCCTTTGCTGGTGCTGTTGCATACTTTTGGTATTCCATGGCAGTGGGGGAAGTAGAGTCCATTTGGAAAGCTGGGAAAACCGCTTATGAAACAAAGTATGATATCAGGTCGCAAATAAATAGACCAGAGCTTCTCATGACAAGAAAGGGTCACTTGGAGGCAATAATTAGAGGTTTTGTATCCCAAGATGTACATCGTGTTGGGTTGGAATTTGCATCACAGGTTGATAATGATAATGTTTTATCCATTTTATTTTTAAGGTAATTGCGCGGTAAGGTAAGATTATTAATTTTTTGATACAGCTCCGGTCAATACACACAAACTCGTCAAACGTGACCGTAGATTTGGTAAAAACAGTATTGGAAAAAGGTCGAAGGTTGGGAATTCCGCCTTATATAGCATGGAGACATACGTGTGGATTCAAAGAAGTTAAAAGTTTTCATGATATGAAAACCCATTGGTATCCAAACGCCTTATCAAGCATAAGGGATGTGTACAGGTTACAAAAATAATGCAAGAAAATAGTTTAATTTTTATTTATATATCATCAAACGGTAGTGGAAATGATTGTGTGAATAAATTCGTCAGGAGTTTGGACCAGGTGGATTTATTCTCAGGAATGCTGGCAGAGATCCCCATTCGTTCGGGAAGGGTTGGTCCAACATTAGCGTGTCTTTTAATCGACCAATTTCGTAGATTAAAACATGGGGACAGATATTGGTACGAGAGTGACGCGTATTTTCTTCATTTTACCAAATGTAGGTGACACCATTTTTTAAAATAAATAAAGTCGAGATGGAAAGAAATGTGAATTGCTTTTTATGTTTAAAATTTAACAGTGCAACTAAAGTCCATCCGTGAAACAACGCTTGCAAAAATCCTATGTGACAATACCAATCCTGATTTTAACTCAATTCAAAAATGGCCAATGCTTCGCACTTTGCCCCATACTAATCCCGTTTTGTCATGTGGCGATTTTGAGCAGCTTCCAAGCATTAACTTTCACCTTTGGAAAGAGAACTCAAACAATGATGACTATGAAGCATCAATAGAAAGGGTGGAAGATGATGAAAGTGATGACTTGGACATTGAATCTGTAAACCATGAGGATTCAGAGGAAAAGGAAAAGGAAAACTCGATTTCAAGTAATGAAAAAATGGGATCTACTGAAAGAACAATCAAAAGCAGTACCACTACCAGTGTTACTGGTGCCACTGTTTACCGGTCCACTAATGGGACAGGGTTGACTACTATCGCCACATTAAAACCTTTAATTGTTGAGCATCTGCCCACCATTGATGGTGGAAAAAGTACCAATAGCTCAAATGCTACAAATAACAACTTGAGGAATTATTAGAAAACTTTAAAAATTGAACAAGAAACGGTTGGACTCCAGGCAGTTCGATATTCAAAATGTATCGAGTTCTTAAATCGAGGAAGTGTCACGATCTTTTATCGTAGAATATACTTATCAAAAATAATTTATAATTAATATCCAAGCACATAGTCTTAATTATATCTATATGATTTCAAAAGTTGTAGACATTAAATTTTTGCCTTTAGTCAAATGGCAAACCGTCATGCGTCATCATCATTATCATCATTGCGGAATCAATATAGCGTTTGTCTGACTTTGGGTATGTAGCATGTATATGTCTGTAACGGCTTTTTTTAGAGAGATGCATAAAACTGATGACTCGATGACATTGATAATGCATGTCGTTGAGGTTGAAGGATCCAAGATGGGAAACGCACGACGGTGCACGGTGCACCATTCAGCAGCATAAAAAGAGCATGATCATCGCAATTTTGGATAGCTTATACTTATGTAGTACCGCAACCGCATGCCGGATAGCATCATCTGTTGGGGTGGTAGTTGGTGTTGTTGTTGTTGTGTGTGCAAGTGTACAGAATTTTTCGATATTACGACTTTATCCCTCCACGACGCCTTTGCAGGCAAGTTGAGTACACAGTTAATTAATTAGCGTTAAACTTGTGCCAGGCTTGGAGCAGGAGTAACCTATTGTTATAGTCATTGTTGACCTCATGTGCACTAGAGCACCATACAATTTGTAAAAATTCATGATGAATCAGGCGTTCAGAAGAGCAATGCGATGCTGTTTTACACCGACACGTACTTCATTTCCGACACTGTGCTCGACGGGCGGCTTTCCGGGAGTGTGTTATCCAGCTACAGGTAAAGCATTGATCATCTTATCGAAAATTTGATTTGTATATTTTTAAAACTATCACGGCCACCTGCAAAAGGAGTTAATGGAAGTGTATGTCTATGGTTTTTTTAGAAGGATACGTGGATACAGTGGTTCCCAACCGAGCAATAAAAGGATATGTTCGAAAGTACCGACTTGTTTTAAGGAGTCGCAGGGCCAAAGAGCAGTTTAAATTTCCGGAAAGGTTTGAAAAACCAAGTCCACGATATACCTATTTAGATTGGTAAGTTTTGGAGCAAGATTGATTTTTTTGTATTGTGCTGTTAAATATTTATTCCAACGTGACTATGCATTGTTATTATTTTTGTGACATTTTTTTTTCTCCTCGTAGGAATTATAAAGCTGAACTATTTGCGTTCGGTAGCAGACTAAGTGAGCAGTTTGATGATGGATTGCTTCGCGAAGCGCTCACAGATCAATCTTACATTGACAAGCAACGTAAAAAGCAGGAGGAACTTGAAATTGACACGACAGCTTTAAATTTAAAAAGCAATAAGGAGTTATCTGATGTCGGCCGTCAAATTACAGAGGATGTTCTATACAGTTTTTTACGCAAGGAGGTTCCATTGTTTCCTGATATGGGACACAGGTATTTTTTTAATGATCAGTTTTCATTTTATATTTCAAGTTTTTACTCTAAGTTCACGATAACATGCATATGTTATATTGCTGTTTGTAGGGCCTTGGTGAAACATCTCACGAGCTTGGAAATGATGTCAAACATAGCATCCAACCTTGGCATGAAAGATTTAATACTATGTGAAGTTAGTGATTTTAAACATTTTTATACTTTTTTATTTTTTGCTGCAACCACAATATTTTTACCGTTTTATTATGAATTGACACAGGAATATCCTCCAACACAAGAAACATATTCAAACGCATTTTTTGCTGTTATTGGTGCGTTGAGCAAGTCATCAGGACAGGAGCGTGCTGAAAAGTTTGTTGTTGACTTCGTTGCCTCAATGTTGTGTGGGAAAGACATAAATGAAATTTGGGAGATCCCAAGACCTTGGGCAATGATGGAAGCCATAGCCAGAGAGAAAAACTTGTATCCAGTTGAAGCTAGACTAATTAGACAAGCTGGTTGTAACACTATTCATGCGGTGTTCGTGGTTGGCGTGTATGATAAGGACAAAACTTTAATAGGGACTGGTAAGTGCTTAAATCGTTGTCAGACAACTAGTTAACCAGCACTGGATTAAATATTACATTTTTGTTTTCAGGAATTGGAGAGACATTGGACATAGCTCAGGAAATGGCTGCGCGAGATGTTCTTAAAGGTTTTTTTAATACACGTGACCCCAGGCCACCATTTGAGTTCCAATCAAGTAATATTCCTTACAAATTGGTACCCCATGTTAGAAACATTAGTAAGTCTAATTAATGTAGCATTTATCTGTTACAATAAAAACAGTTTTTTACTTGAGGCTGGTGTTGTATAGTTTTAAATTATTTAAATAAAACCTTGAAACGGAAACTGAAATTTACAGCAATATTTTCTCGCATGAATTTCCTCCTCCTCCTAAAGCATACCAAGTTGTTGTACCAAGCAAGACGACGTACTCTGCGCCTATATCCCTTTATTCGGCTCGGTTTTCACTTTACACCTCGAACTGTATTGTGTGTACAGCCATATGCGTGCCTAACAACATGAGACGTTTAGAAGATAACAAATGACAACGAATTAGTTTATCCGACAATCATGCAATCATCGAAAATGTTTCAGCGTTAAAGGCCCTACCAAAGCCGGTATCAGTTATCAGCTAAGCAGTTTCCATAATATTTTCTTTTGTGTCAAAAGTTTCATTTTGACAAAATCAAATTCATGTTATTGTGTTTTTTGTTCTGCTGACGGCTCGTTTATAAAAAAATAAATGATGTTTGCATACCAGAATAATACACTCTTTTGCATTGGTTATATGTGGCACAGTAGGACAAGGTAGATTATTGCCTAAAATACGAAACACTTTGTTCATTCCCACTACTAAATAGTAGGGTATTTATGCATTTACTTTTCTAGTTGTTCTTCCTTTTTCGTGAGAAACTCGATTACAGGCAATGAAAGAAATTGTAAAGAATGAAGAAAGAGTGTTTCTGCTTACTATAAAAACTTCACAACAGCGACAATATCTTATTCTTCTCCCATTGCCATTGCAAACTTTCACAAAGAAACTTTTCAAATAATACCATAATAGGCAGCTGGGAAAATATTCATTGATTCTATTACAATCCAATGAAATCAAAAAAGGAAAAAATGTTTGGGTTTGGTTTAGCATAATATAAACTGCCTTTCTCTCTCCTTTCTTCGTAATAATCAATACAAATACAAATTATGTTAATTTCATTAGCTGTATTTCTGCTTTCACCACGAGAAGGCAAACTATATGCATTCATTTCATTCATACGGCTTCTCAAGGCCTTGTTCGTTTCTCCAGCGTTGAAAAGGCTTACTCGTTCATTATATAGCATCACACCAACATTTATTGTTATTAACGTTATTACCAGTTATTCATGTCACTGAAGGTCATTGATTTTGCAATATCAAGTTATTTTTAGGTCCGAGCAAGTCCAAAAGTAATTTTTCATCCAATATCATCATCATCATCATCATCAGTATGAAACTTTGCTTCATACCTCAGTTACAAAAGCCAAGCTACGGGTAGGTAACTCTGCGGGTCATCGATACCAAGAAAATTGTATACGTTCCACACATTTTCATCATCATCGTCGTCGATAAAAATAATAATAACCAAGTGAAATCATCATAAATCAAAATCATAAAAATAGTAGAAATATCATATCAACCGTATCACATTCTGCTTTGTTTTCACTTTCAAATCCCAAATCACTTGAAATGATTATCAGACCTGGAAAGGAAGTCACTACTAGTCAGTTTGTTTTCTACGCTTGTAGACCACACACTTCGCACAAAATTTCTGTGATGTCACTGTGACACATGTACATATTTTTGCTAAAAAATCAAAAAAAAAGTTATCATGAATCCAATGGAAAACACACACGAATCGAACACAATTCTTCTAACTTTACCTAATGTTTCCATTGGGGAAAATGAAAGTGAAGAAGAGTTAAGAAACGATTGCAGCAACGCTGAAGAAACAGAAGCAGCACAAGTACAAGCCATCAAACTTGGAAAGCATTCCATGGGGAAACGTGAGCCAATCTCTTTTTGTGCTGGAGACGAAGAAGAATATTTTTGCCATTCACATCTTACCAATCAGGACAGTTTGTCTCCTGGTAAGCTTGAAATAACAATTTGTAAAAAAATGTCTTTTGATTTATATCGACACAGGAGAAGTGACAAGTTGCATTTTTGATTTTGATACGATAACACTCCACCACAGAGATGGTAGATGTGTACAGGCTTTTAATGAAACTTCCAAGTTTTTCCCATTCTTCCTGGAGTGGTTTTGCTTCTGGTCAGAAAGGTGCTGCTGGTATACACGGGAGAAAATCTAGTAGCTCTTTGGGGAAAACAAGAAAAAACGCTTTCACCACAGGGAAAGTTGGCAAGTTTCATAAGGATTCTTCCGATTCAATCACAGAGACCGATGAATTGGGTTGTGTAAGCTGAATCCTGATAAAACAACCATATTTTTTGCATTTAAAAAAAGAACATCATGTTATTTATTTCGTAGAAGCAGCAGGAAGATATAAAATCGGAGAGGAAGAGCAAACAACAAAGTCGGGAAATGGTAAAGATGCACTCGATAAATTTGTATCATTCCATTTTGCCTTCTTCTCTCTTTACACGAAAGAAAATATAAAATGTGTGCATAGTCAAAACAATCTCCTCAGTTTCTAGTAAGCTGCCAAAAAAGCCGAAGAACACTGTGAAAAGAGTCGTGTATAGTAATATGCATGATGAAAAGATGAGATCAGACCCAATGACGTGGGTATCGTGAGACATTTGAAAAAAAATACATGTAACCTGGTATGATGACGATGATGAAATACTTTCACTCAACAGAGACCCACTACTCCACAACTTTTATGTGTATTTAATGACTCCATAAAAATGAACACGTCAATAATCGTTTCTCTTGAGTTGTTTTTTATTACTTCGAATACGCATTAATCCTTTATTTTTTTCATATTTTCTCAAGGCACCTATACATTTCGTACGATAAAAAATACTTAAATCCTCGAAGCAGGTAAAGTTAAAGGATTTTCATAGTGGTCATTATTAATTTACTCAATTTACCCCCTATAGTAGTATTTCGTCCCTCCATCTTCTTCAGACCTCGACACGTAACAAAAAAGTTCATTGTAAATTTTTGCTCTGTTTTTGCCATACATTTTACATATTACAAGTTGCAGTTTTTGCAGCTAGTTTTTCCATAAGAAGAAGAACAATAATAATAATATTCATTCTTCAAACTTCAAATGAACTATGTATCATGTATCTCTATATTTTAAATGTAATAATTATATAAAGGTATCCGGCATACAACAGTTTACAGACCTATGTATGTATGTTTTTTTTCTGATGTCTTTATAAATTAAATCATAAAATATAACAAGTATACTAGCCAATTACGAAGTTTGTTACCGGTAATGATGACATAGAGCTATTAAGCATAACCATTAAGTAAATTTTTCTGACGTACATAAAACTATAAAGTCATCATAAGTCATCAATAATAACGTAGCTGAATAAATTGGTTTTTAACTTTCTAGTTATTAGCACTTATGTATCGTACGTACGTATGTTTTAGGTAATACAATCATAACGCACATAACATACACCTTTTACCTTGTTCAAAGCATATAACATGTCATACGTATAAAGTGGTATGATATAGTAATTTCATTAATTATTATTAATAATAATAATTAGTATATTGATAACATTAAAGTAAGTATGAAAAAGAACTTTGTGAAATGTTCTTGCGTCAAGAAACAAAGTTTGTAATAATAGAAAATGCACAGAGATACACGCATGTATATAATATTTGTAATAATAATAGCAACAATGATCATTATTACTTTATATACATGAAGATATGTTTACAATTTACTCAATTAAAACATAAGAGCTCAAGTGTTCCTTAATTTTTCATGTAAAGAAATAAATTAATCTTAATAATAATTATAATCATAACAAGATACTGCTGATGCATGATAACCTTCATAAATATGGTATGCGGTTTTAGCTAAACAAAAGTTAATCATTCTCTCTTTCTCAATAAGTTCAGGTGATACTAAGAACTTATCTTTTAACACGACTTGACAAATTCATCTTTTTAGTCGCTGGTCTTATTGTATTGAATAATTGATTTTACATACTCTTGTTTTGGACATTCCCTTTTTATCCTTTTTCTCCCGACATATTATCGTAGTTGTCAATACGGATCTTACCCACTACTATTCTACACGCTTATCATCAGCAGTCTACTAAACTATATCCAGACAAAAGTATTTTAAAAGTAAAAAGTGAAACGCCCCATCCATCAACCATCCACTACATTGCAGTTTTTGCGTTGTTGTTGTTGTATGGAATATTGACGTAATCCAGCAACACAGCAATAATGGCATCATTGTGAATAAAGCGGTTAACAACACACACAACACACGAGGTTTTTTAAGGTTTGCAAAACTTCACCAAGCAAGTTTACTAGCTAAAAAAACTTTCCTGGATATTGTTGAATTAACATTGGTAGTTAAATTAATAGTAATAAAAAAATGTAGACCACCATCAACTGTACATGGTTTCTGATACGGGAACTTTTCCGATCAAATATGTCAGTAGTAGTATTTAGTGGGCATACATATAGTAGCATTTGATTTTTAGAGTAAAAGAAGAATGAAAAATCGTTTATTTTCAAAAAACAGTCTTGCGCACCATTTAATTGTCTTAGCACATTATTAATATATTATGGTTGTTGTACACACGCATTACGTTTGTTTTATATTATTCAATAATATAATATGATAGTAAAAATGCTTGTTGTCTTCTCCAAAAAACTTGGAACATTATAAATTACAAAGTTATGTAGGAATTACTATTATCATACAGTATAACATTTCTAATACTAATAATAATGATTACTATTTTTATTTTGCACGATCGACGAACGAGTAGTGTCTTAAAAGTCAATTATGGTGTAAGGCAATATGTGAAGTGGTTCTGATTTGTAAGAATCTACGGTCAACGTTTCGTGCCACTCTCGAAACTGCCCCTGCTTGTCGTAATTCCCATTCAAATTTGGAACCTCATCCATGATGTACTTTTCCAGTTCTGCAGCATCTACTTCACGATGAGCAGTTACGGCTACACTCTCATCAGGGTGATGATCTGTAATATCTGATGAACTGATGACAACAGTGGTTAAAGGTTCATGATGCTCAACAGTAGACTCTGAAATGACTTGAATTTGTTGAGAAATGATATCTGCTGCTGCTGCTGCTTCCTCTGTAACCTTTGATTGGTCGTCCATGTCGTCATCACTATCTCCCCAATCGATTAGTTTTCGAGGTTTCTCCTCTAACGTACTCAGACTTTTATGATTATTAGTACTTTCAGTCTCTTTATTATTATAAGAATTAGGTATATCACCACCAACACTATCTGAAGGTTGAATGGCTGGTGACGGGTTGACATCGTATTCAAAGTTTTCAAACTCCCTTAAAATTTCTGGATCGATAGGGGGTAGTTTGGACAAGATTTCAGCTTCTGATGGGAACAGATTTACATTTACGGTGTCTTTAGTCGTTCCATCGACCAAGTGCTTCTTTTTATGCTTCTTCTTATCTTTTTTAGAAGACTTGCTCGGTGATCCGCTGATATCCTCATGAGCACCTTGAAAATCACTTTCAGTAAGTAGATCTACGGCATCCCGCTCCATCTTTGCACGAAGCTCATTCTGGGATTTTAAATATCCGTCGACAAACGTGTTCCCAGTTAATTTATCCTCTGCGGATGAGTCTTCTAAAGCACGGCGGCGGCGTACTTCTTGAGACTCTGAGCTTGATAGCTGAGCGTCTCGGTCAATGTTTTTCTGCATCTCCCTTTCTCTAGCAGCTTTGGCAGCTTTCTCCGCTTGTGCTTGAGCGATTTTTTCTCGAAGGATTTGCTCACCTATAGTTTTGAAAATTTGAAAAAAGAATAATTATGTTAGTACACCTTTTACAAAACTTGAAATATATTAGATAGAATTTCCTAACAAAAGTTATTTATCAGCACATAAGCTAATCAACAAAAATAAAATTCAGAGTTGGATTGTTTAATGTATAAAACATCATCTAACTTTATTTAAAACCGTCAAAATCATTAAAAGTAGCAATAATGAAACTTACTATCTTGGTAAAATTCATTTTGTTTCTTCCGTCGTTTCTTCTTTGGTTGCATCTCAATTTGAGAGATGGTTGCAGTTTCAGTATCAAAAGGAGTTGTCGGCGACGGAACATTTGAGTCAGGTCCCGGAACAGACATTTGAGGGGAACGTAAGGTATGGTGCCCTGATGCTGTGGGTGAAAGAGCCGATGAGTAAAAACGACTATCTTTGGATGTAAAGCCATCACTGTGATCGCTTCCACGTGATGCGTAAGAATCTCTACTAATGTCATCTAAAGCTAACATAGGATCGTCCAGCGTCCCATTGTTTGCAGCACTTCGCGATTTTTTGGAGGGTGGCTCGACACTAGCATATTGAAACAAAAATGAACCCTGTATCAATATCTTGCCTTGCTCATGATGGGAAAACCCAAGTATAGCTTTTGGAATTATTGAAAAAAGGGAAATTTTTGATTTGACTCCAATATAAAGTGTTTGATGCTAACCTCGCGCTGATTGG
>JAHZMZ010003137.1:0-33089 GCA_027743805.1 Lepidocyrtoides sp. E14 | reverse complement strand
TCCTAAAAGACCCTAAAATTATTAATGAAAGATCCGTGCAATGTTTCTCCACGTTGACATGGGAGATTGGTTTTACCTTTACGAGGACAATACACAAGTCATTGTGATAAAGAAAGTAAATATACTTGTACATATATTTGGTTTTAAGACAGAAAAAAGGGAAAACATGGATTTTTATCCTACCAATTACAACCTTCACAAAATTCTCCCTTCCGCACATTCAGTCGTATTTATCCAATGGTGCATTGTAGCCATATAAAGGCTCAAGCTAGAATCTATTGTGATGGGAATAGTATTGGCTAAGCCAGTTATGAGGTTATACTAATGGGCTATGGGTACATAAATAATTAAATTTCAAAGGTTAAAAACGTATTCTTGCAATGGTATTTTCTACGAGTATTTTATTCATTTAGTACTATCCAGCATAATGCTGTCAAATATAATGTGATTTCATGCATTTCTGTATATTTTGTACATGATTTTATGTAAATGTTTACAAAGATTAATTAGATAAGCTAATGATTAAAATAAAGCAGTTACTTTTGATTCAGAAATAAGAAGAAATTAACTCTTTTCTATATCACATTTTCTAAAAACTTTTGAAACGAGATGTCTTAAGACATTTGGCTAACCAAAAAACACTGGATGTCATTACGTATCTGTTTCACCTTTCCATTTTTCCCTCTAAACCAAAAATGGGTTCCCTTTTTAAGCGTTTAAGTACTATTAAAATAAAATGCATAAAAGATGAACAAAAAAGCATTCAAATTTATTCCAAGTATTTGTACACAACTTTTTTCTGCTGAAAGGACCGGGAAAGCAAAAGCAATATTGTATCCTGAAATAATTTATGCTGCTGTCCCCAATCAGCTATGGCATGGGTTTCCTGTGTCCCGTCGGCTCTTTCTTTTCTCTTTCTTTTGTGAGTGTGAAAGTTGTAGTGTTCAAACCTTTTATAAACGAGCCTACCTACAAATATGCATAGAAATGCTTTTATTTTCATTCTTTGTTATGCTACTGTGTATGAGAAAACGTTACAGGGTGAGGAAAGGTTTAGCTGTGCTCTGTCTGTGCTCATGGTTTAGCCTTAGAATAACGGTCTAGCCGCTACTTCATTCAAACAATTTTCATTACCAACCAACAAGAAATCCCATGCTCTTTCTTTCTTCGTGTCTGGTTTCCTCTTTCTGCTTCCTCAAGTTTTGCGTTTTTCTCTCTAGTTAGGTAAGTGAATACTCAATTGAGGAAAACGTAATTCATTATTAGATTCTGATTCTGATCAATTTCTAGAGCTATCAATACAGTAATAGCATTAAATGGAATGATGAAATAAGAATTGTAAGTATTTCCATTAAAATGGTCGCATTTTTGTCTTATATTTTGTCACCAAACTGTACAGAACTTGTCTTCTGAAACCATGAATCATTCGAATGAAACTACTTCCCAAGTTTTTAAATTCTCCTTGTATTTACTAACAATTTTCGGCAGCTCATCTCAAAATTTTCATTATTTTATCACGTGTGAAATACTAGATGGAGAAATGAAATTGAAAATGTAGCCATCACAGGTAATCTTTGCTAGTTTCATTTATTAGAAAATGAGATTCGAATTAAAGCTTAAATTATTTTTACGTTTTAAAATACGTAGAATGAAAACAATATTATCGGTAGTTGAACACACAGTATTGGACAAAAGAATACTTGCGTCATTATTTTACATACATTTGCATGCTTCTTTTACATGTTCAGATTTAACTTAAATTGATTTAACTCAAATTTATAGGCTTACACGATAATTGCTAAAAAATAGATTGTCTGGAACATCCTCCACCTCTACAATGGTTTCATATGTAATATCGTTATCAGATATGTCATACTCTATGAAAAGTGTCGAATTTCCTCCCATGCGAGGGACAACGATTGCAACAGCGGTTGGCTGCGGTATTGCTGATGATGAACCCGGAATGTTATTTGGTTTACCAAAAACAGAGCTACGACCAGGAAACTCTGTAAACACATTATCGGGAGTCGAAAGTTTATTTTGTTGTGGAGGCTGGTTTTCTTGCCATTGTCCAACTGGAAGTTTTGCTTGACTGACAGTATTTTCCCATTTTTCTGGTGAAGCTTGTGAATAAATAGTTCTCTCTTGCTTTAATTTATAATCTTTTTGCATCTGTTGATGTTGATGATTATGAAAATGAGCGTCCTCATGTAGGCGATTGTTTAAGCGATTGAAAAAAATTGGAGGCGGTAGGTCGTGTGTTTGCCTACGGGACTGGCCATTGCTTTGTTCCTTGGATCTTAGGTGAAAATCTTTAATTTAAGGATAAAAATTTATGAAAATTTTATTCTTCAGGCTCAAAAAATGTATAGTATAGTAGAACATGTGGTGCAATAGTTTGAAACTAGAAAAGGGTTTTAAACAAATGCCAACGTATTAAAGATTTTGCAGCATTTGATTACAACTTGAGCTCCTTCCGGTGCTTCACCTTGAGATTGTGACGGATGTAAACGGTTTCCGAAATTGTTAGCATGTTGTGGTTGATGTGAGTCCCCAAACTCATTATAAGGGGAATTAGTTCTTGTTCCAAAAGCATCACTTTTTATTTCAAAATGTTCCGTTGGATATGGCTGGAACCCTCTAGGCGTCACCTTCACATCAGGAGGTAAAATTGCATGTCTCTGGAATTGGTTTCGATTCGTATGCAATCGCCCAAAATCCTCCATTTCCGGGCCTCGATTTTGACTATTTTGTTGCTGAAACAGGGAAGGTGGTCGCTGTTGTGGGACAGGTGGCTGATGAGGTAATGGTCGGTTTGCATGATTCTCGTTGTACTTGTTATTGCTATTTTTATTGGCGACTGCAATTAGACAAAATAAACCGAGTGTATTGACCCGAACTAGGTGTTTTACAATGTTTCACATGACTGCAAAACAAATGGTCAAGCTTTATAAATGATGCACCGTTTAATGGTGTGGTAATCATGTTGATGATCTTGGTCATTATAGGTACATAAAATTTTACTAATACCTAATTTTAGTTTTATTAAAGTATTTTATATAAAGTGAAAAAATGTGTTTTGTTAATTTCTTTCATCGCTTACAAGTTACTGGAACGCCGTAAACACATGCAAACTGTGTGACAATCAACACTAAAAACGTAACTCCAATCTTTACTGATTTTGATAACTTTAAGTTTTTACAGACCATCGTCTTAAGAATTACTGTTTACTTATTGCAAACCACCACTTTAAACAATATTATATAGCTGTTTAATAAATATTTTACTAAAAAATAGAGTTATGTAGATTAGGTAATTATTTATGAAACTTGAGGTTATGAAAATTTAATTTAAAAGGTGAAGAAATCTATTGATGGATCCTTTAAAAATTCGATTTGTGCAGCTAGCTGGATTCAACTATTCAACAGTTTCTAGATCCGTTCAATGTGCATGGCTATTTGATAAAATATTTGACATGAAATGATGAAAGATGAGCAAAGAGCTATTTCAACTAGAAATCTATAAAACTTTATGAAATATGTCTGGTTTGTTTCATTTATGTACTGAATACCTTGCTCCTACTCCATTATGATGCCATGTTTTGACAGTAGTAAATTATAACGTATGGAAAAGTCTACTTGACTATGCAAGTTTAAACTCAAAATACCTTCTTGAAATTTGCTTCCTTTCGCTGAATATGTTTAGTGCGATACAAAAAATTTGCATGACCGCTTCTTACAGATTAGACGGCATGAAATTTTCTATTTTATTTACAGATGTAAATGTGTACTGAAATTCTTGACTACGCAATGAAAAACTCATTTAGTAAAACATTTAGTAAAAACTGTTTTTATAAGCCACGAAAGGAACGAATTTTTAGGTAATTTAGTTCTCGTTGTTGTGCCTATTAGCGTGAGTTTTTTATTTGAATAAAATATATTTGATTCAAACCAATGTCTTTCATCTCTATTCTATTCTACGATTCAACCAGGACAAACCAAGTCAGACTTCATGTATTTTTGCTGTGAAGGCAAGTATGCTAATAAATTGATAAATGAATGCGCCGCTGTGTGTATACCTTAAGTATTTATCTTTGTACAGCACGTATGTTTTTATCCATTATTGCTGGTGTGTGTTATATTGTTTTAGTTGATGCTGTATCAACACTATTTTGCAGATTTTTTGATCAGATTATTGGCTCTGAAACACCTTTCAGCTTAAAGTTCAAACCTTACCTATAATAACATAAACATTTGGAAAGACTTTCCATAATATTCTTTCTCTCAAATCTACACCACGCATCAATTGAAACTCTATCCACCATCAATGGATAAAAATAATCAATACATTATTAAGTAAATACAAGGGCAAGATTTGTTTACCCAGTTCTCGCTGAAAGCTAAAAATAACTTCATTGCTTCTAAAAATACGCTTTTTACGTAATACTACGCCTTACTGTAGGAAAATGCGAATCAGAAAAACTGCGAGGAACTTGGCAAAAATAAGTTGTTAAATGTTCACATCACAATACTTCCTAATTAAATGTATCACTTTGCTTTCTTTCCCGAGCTTTCCCTATGCTAAGTATATCTTCCTCTACGTGATAACACTTTCGGCTTGCTTCTATTTTTGGAAGGAAGAGAATCGTTTCAGACTCACGGAGTTTATTAGAGATACGTCAGAATCCTGTATGTGTTCTTATACTAGCAAACAAAATGACTGTGCTTCGCTGTCGCTTGTATTACAGAACACTGACTAAGAAACTTTACTACCTATTTTGTTTTTGCTGCTTTGAATTAAATCACTACATTATTAGATTGCTGCTACATTTTCATTTTATTTTAGCCTCTAAAAATGGACAGATTGCTGTCTGAGATATACATGCCTACTTACGTTAATACATATTACAACTCTAATTGTAAATAGTCGGTAATTTGCAAGGCTACAACAAGGCATTATAAAAAGGCAAACTTTTACAAGACACAGTTGATAGATTTACTTTTTATGAATCCAACGTTGATCACTCACGATCAGAAACAGTGTAAATATCACATTTTATACCTACAAATTTGAAGCAAAGACAAGTCACAAAAAAACCATTCAAAGTTTGCCATCTACCTATTATTTTCCCTCGGTAAAATATTTTATTTATTCTATGGCAGAAATTATCAGAGTGGTATGATATGTTTTATGCTAACTTTGGAAAAATGTTACTGATATACCGAAACATGAAAGGTTTTAGTTGAAAACGTCTTGACCCTCAACTTAAAATTGCCAAGTTTACACACTGTGCTAAAACTCAACTTTTCATAAGACAAACACTTATCGATTTTGTAGCGTACTTTCATTTTAAGTTTTTCATACATGTCAGCTATAATGCGTGGGATGCATGGCACAGGTGTGGGAGAGACTTTTCGTTCTTCTAGTACTAGAATAGTAGTATAATACTTGAAGTAGTATTGAGTTACCGAGCATTTACTGGATGGAAACAAACTCTCAGCGAGACACTGCATGCAACCTACAGGCTAGCGAAAATGTGAAATTTCGAAAGAGCACAGTGATCTGAAGGTAAGGAAAATACATCAGTGACATTAAAATTCGTAGAAATCAAGTCAAATGGGTATTAAGGCGAGACATTATGTTTTAGCCGGTGGGCATACACATTTTTGAAACAACATGTCCAACACTTTTACTGATCGTTAGAAACGTATACAACCTTTCAAAGAAATTTTGTACTCTCTGAGATTCTTTATTGTTACTTACATAGGTGTACTTTGTCATACCGGCCTACGATTTTTGAAACCAACACTTTACCAAATGGAAAATGATATGGAGCATTTGGTTTTGTGAAGTAGAAAAATATAAATGGTTATACAAGTGAATTAAATAACAGCCTACAGTAAAATTTAATTGACCAGCTTATCGTAACAAAAGTAAAAGCAAAGAACGTGTGGTGTAAAGGTACAAAAGAAGAACTGATCGACTCTAAACAAGAAGTCAAGGGCACAGCACAACAACATGCTTTCATGATTATGGGAGGAAAAATTGAGATAAAAAATTTCTCACTTGACAATCCTCACAGTGAAAGTCAAAGGGAAAGGGAGACAGAGAAAAGGAAATATCTCGCTCAATTTCAAGAGTGCGGAAATCTTCCACATAATTTGGTCTTTAACATCCTTTCACACGGTCATTCCGAGTTGAGTATATCACAGCTCTTCCATCCATTCGCCTTATAGTGTTGTGGTGTCTGATCGTGGTTGGAAGCAGCGCTTTCAAGAATATTACATTTATAGACCTTTTGATGTATGATATGACATAAACATATAGCCGTGCATTTACAGTTCGAAGCAATTTAGATAGGTACACTTGACATAATGTAATGTTGTCTTTTGTCTATATAGTCAGTTCTTTTATAAAAAATGGTGAAAAGGAGAATACAAAAAAAATGAATGGATGGACACTTGGAAAAGAAAAGCGATATATCGTCCACTGATTCAATGCAACACACCGTGGCTGCATACAACTTCTTCCCAAATAAGCTGTATATCTGTTTTAACAGTTTTGCTATGCTATGCTGTTGCATTTTTCGCTTATATAAAACTACAGATACTTTCACTTCTACTTGCCTTTTCTTTTTGGGTTTCTTTCTTTCGATGGTTTTCTTCCACTTTCCACTACGATATGAAATGGTGATGGTGTCTCTCTACTTTTTTGTGGGATCGTAGTTTCGTGATAAAATCCGGATAAGCAAAAAGAAGGAGAGAAAAAAGGGAAAAGTAAGGCGGAGGAGGTCGAGCTTGGAAGCTTCCCAGTGATCCGGAGAGTGTAGCCAGCAGGGCGGGTTTATTGCATTAGATTACGTGACTATTCGTGGGTGAATTATTGTTTTTACTATAGCAAAGTGCTCTCTACATGCATTATTCTCGTCACTACTATTGCTTGCTACTTACCACCGCACCACCAACGACGGCGATGCTACGTATTTATGTACATGTATGCTTTGGACATTATTTTGCTGTTTGCCTGCCTAGTTTACAATATTATATCGCTCAAAATATAATACACTACTAGTTTGTTGAATGGAAGGAAAGCATACTGGTGGTGGTGGTGGTGCTATATAGTAGTTTTCTTTCTTTTGACTTTCACTCCGTGTCGAGCGCTTATATTCACTCACTTGACGATCCTTTATTTCTTTTATGTGTAGTGTTTCACTTTTGTACACATCTGCACACATACGACGCACACACATTTAATAATACGCCGTGAAATCGCCAACACGCCTTTTTGTGTATGGGAAGTTCATACATGAACACATACTTATACTATACACACTCTTGATGTTTTCAATCTCACTTCTTCCTTACTTTCGTAGTTATTATTACTTTAGTCAAAACGACAAGCAAACACCTACGCACATCATTCTACTATAATCGTAAAAGTATGTTTATGCTTTATGCTCTATGTGGGCAGTAAGAGAAAAATATTGTAGGTGGCATAGTTCACTTATTATGATCACTTTCAGTTCAAATGCATGCCTCTTTTGCAATCCTCCAGGCTTTTCTGACTACTCCGAATACTTCAAAAAATGACACCAACGCAGAAATAATATTAGTAGAAGCAAGTAGAGCAACAAAACTCATCAAGATTACTAATGAATGAACTGCCTTTACTACAAACTTGCATTATGAGAGATGAGAAATTAATAAATGCACCAAGTAGTTGTTTGCAGCTTCCTTTTTATTTATTTATGAAGCTCATTTGCTTTTACTTAATGCTATGAATTAATATTCTATTTTAAATGAGATGTTTGAGCTACAATGTAGAATTTTTGTTAACAAGTAAAGCAGAGTAATATCTATATTATCATAATTTTAAGTTTATAGGGCAGGTCGTTGTTTGTTAGTTTCAGTTGATGCTTCGTAAATATTCCAACGAAAAGTCTCTGGTTGCATAAAATTCCAAAAAACTAGACTAGACAGACTTATTCATAGAGAGTGAACTCATTTTGCAACTGACTAACCTTAGCACATTTTCTTGAGTAGATTTGTGTGAAATATTAAATTGGTTTACATATATGCACTTCATTTAGTCAGTTGAATTTGCCAAGCTTCTGCCATGATAAGGCACCGCTTCAATTTCCTAGCGAATGTTAATTATAACCAACAAAAAGTATGACACGCATTGCAGCAGTATAGCATGCCAGTAAAAATATCAAGCACATGATCTTGAAAATCCAACGATCAAAACAGTGTATCATATGACTATATGACCTCGATCGGGGGTTTGTGTGATCGCGACCAGTTGAATTCATTAGATATGTCATAGCAATATTGACCCGAAGATTTTTAAAATAATCGTCGTCGTGGTGTCAAAACTATACATCTCATTCCCAATATGAGCCTTAGTGGATTAATAATTTAAAACAAACAGTATGAAAAACTGTCTGTGTGTGCTTTGCTTGGCAAAGTCAGCAAGAGAGGAAGATGAGAAAAAAATGTGTTCCCGAGCAGCACGCCTGGCTATAAATCCAATAGCTAAGTGATATTTACTATTTTCAAACGATGATAATCTCAAATTAGGTCAAGGTACTAGCACACTTGGGATTTCATTTCGTTACATTGCAAAGTAGCACGTCTTTTCTACAACCCTTTTGAAAACATTTCCAGTAGGTTGACTAAAACTAACCAACGTTTATTACGTGGTAAAAGGATAAATTTAAAGCTACAACGAAAGGTTTTCCGGTGCACAAAAAGATGTAATAACATCATAAAAAGAAAGGGAACATGCATATGCCATCAAAAGTTACAAGCATCCCGCGGCATTGGTGCAAAAAAACGGGTTCCCTTGAAAGATTGCAATAAAACTAAAAATCTTATCATGCCAAGCGCTACAAAATGCTAAAGTGGCCAAGTCAAAAAATGCATACACCACCACATGCTAAAACCTCCCTTGTAATCACAATAACACCGTTAAAGAGAGAGATGCATGATGCACAGAAAATTTACAATATTCCTACGAACAACTAAATGTACGTACATTTCATTCATACATATAGATAATGTTCACCAATTATCTATGTATATTCTCTTTTTCCTTCTGAAACATAAACTTGAACAAATTCTGCAGAGAGAAAGAAAAATAAAAGAAGGAAAGTGAAAACTTATATGAGGGAATCAAGTGGGTTGGGTGAAACCACAAAAACGACATGAAAACCATATGTACTCAGCGCACAGAGAAAGAAAGAGAAAAAACTGCATGCGTGCAGTGTGCACACCACAAAAGCACGGAGGCGACACAAATAATGTACTGACATATTACAGAGGCAACATAATAGTAGCCACCAATAAGAAGAAGGATATACCTATTTTATACACACTTATCATCATATTGTGGGATATATAATAGCACAGCGGTTTGTTATAAAAAACGAAAAAGTGAAAGTGTATACAGTCACCCTGTTAATAGCACAAAACAACTCACGGCCGACAAACCCGGAAAACGTCGCTTTTGGTGTTCTCTTCACTGCTGTTGTATAATGTACACAAGAAAACAACAAGCAACAGAGAGTCGAAGAGAGTTAGCTCTAAGTTAAGGAGACTGCTGCTACTACTACTACTTGTACCGCATGCATAGAAGTATAAATAATATATACACCAGTTATTGTATACCAAGTGTCTTCTCTCCTTTTCTTTCATTTCTCTCAGGTTTTTTTATTTTGCTCTACGACTAGTGCTGCTGTTTTGCCACTTCTCTATTTCTCTTTTGGGTTTTCAGGAAATAGCTGTGAAAGTCCCGGAGAAAGGAAATCGATTCCCAAATGTAAAAAGACGCTCACACTTACACATCATCATACAAAGTATACAGCATGCACTACATATTTTGTATTTAAAAAACTTTTGTACAAACACGGGCAGTTGAGGCATTCCGCAGATGAATATACACTTTTCTTAGCCTTACAAGCAGCACACCACATCATGCCACTGCTTTCACATCATCTATCTAGTCAACATTAAAACACAGGAGCATAATGCCGAAGCGTTGAAAATGTCTCACTCAGGAACCCAGAGTCGTTCGCTGAGTTCGCTCAAGAAAACAAGAAAGTATTATTGCTTCAAGAGTTGGTAGCACAAACGCTCATGGTGATGCCTGATTTTTCTTCTAATTTTATGCTTCAACAGATTGCAACATATGGTATTTCTTGTGCGATACATTATACAATACATAATAATGTAGCTTGCTTATATAGGAAAAAACGAACAAATGATCTAGTGCTCTTTTTATGGCAACTAAATAAATTTTCACCACTAATAATTCAGTGTGCTTAATCATTCCAGCACTCTTTGTTAGAAATAAGTCCCAGATCAGTCAAAGCAGTCAAAAATTTAAAAAGATCAATACTTGCGCATAATCATTAAACAAATCGACTTTAATGCTAAATGCTTATTGATCGAGACTATTTTTACATTTATTCTAAAGTTTATTAGGTCAACTGTTAAAAATTATCGATGGTAAGGACTTCAATTGTTTTTAAGGATATGTGAGCACGGTGGCTCTAGCCATACAAAATAAGTAGGTACAAATAAAGTATGCTAAATGAAAAATACATGGCCATCAAGAGTCATAGCTTTGTCACCAACTCGTTCTATATAAAAGATGTATCATACAGCCCAAACTGTAGGAGCGTATGCTTATAAAAAAAACTCACCGCTTCTACAAAGCTAAATCATTGTCAAGCACCAACGAGAATTATGCAGTATAGATCAAAGAAGTCACTCAACTAACCAGTAAATCTAAAACTTTAAACATACTTTCTGAGAGGTGTTGAAGAGTTTTCATTTGCTATCAACTTATTTTGCATAAGTTTCAATCATGCACCGGATAACATAGCCTCACTATACCAAAATGTTCACATAGGTATACATACTCTTATCATACTTTCATTGGGTATATACATATTACATGGATGTAAATACTTACGTGAACTCTGACCTGATCAAGTGAAAGATAAAACATTAATGCACCAAAAATTTAGCATTGTACAAGATAGCTAGAGGGGGAAGACTAAGGCGTATCATCATCATAACGTTCGACTTACAGAAAGGGAAAGAAATATTCAGGTTGAGGATGGATAAAGTTTGAGCTCAGTTAGACGGTTTACCGATTGGAGAGAAAATAACTTTGAAAATGAAAACCAAAACAAGTCAAAAGGTTGTCTTTCAAATAGCAGATGGATAACAAAGTGGGAACCAGTCAGCTACAGAAAAAGTGACCAAGAAAACGATGTTTTGGATAGCTAGTCTTTTAAAAACTGACAACCTTCAAATAAGATAGATAAGGATGTTGTCAAATAGTACCTTTATACTGACACTGCACTTTCATGTCATATGCGGTGTGGAGCTGCTGAATAGCAAAAGATAATGTTCCGTGGTGGTAAGAGGATACTTGTTAAATGGCTTTTAATTCACAATGGGCATACTGACAGTATGATACTGTGAATATTACAATACCTACGTGGCAGTGTTGGGTATGAAGTAGAAAATACGATGTCGTTATCGTTATTTACCCTTTACAGCGAGTGGTATCGGTATCGTTTTCGTTATTTACCCTCCAGTTTGCGGTATCATTCTCGTTCTCGTTATTTACCCTCCACAGTTTGCGACATCGTTATTTACAGTATACCGATTACGGTAACGTTATCGTTATCGGTATTTGCGCGAACATCCTATTACGGTATTGTCTTTTGCCGTGCGTGGTATCATTCTCAGAAACCAGTTGCCATTTGATAGAACAATAGGATTCAATATGGCAGAATTAGCAACTTAATTTGAAATCCTCATATGTGATATGTTTTTCAACGTGTTTTTAAGAAATTGAAGATGTCTACAAAGAAATCATCTCTTCAACTTACTGCATTTTCAATACAAGCAAAAGAAAAATAGTATGGACAAATATTTTTGGAAGACAAAAAATCATGTTTAATTTCAACTGACGGAATGATATGGTTGGATACTAATGGCTTTTCACATATAATGACAATTTTGATTTGTGTCAATCAGAATAAGGCGTGGTAAATTCAATTGAAAAATTTGGTATTAGTATTGCTTTCATTATTTACGATTCACATATTTACCGGTTTGCGGCATCGTTCTCGTTATTGCTCCAAAATAACAATACCGATAACGATCGTTATATTTACCGTCATAAATAACGATACCCAACACTGCTACGTGGGTACATATAAAGAAATTGATGACAGGCATGCTTTATCATATGTCACAAGAAGGAATAGAAAAATATAAAAGATTGTCCCCTCCATCCTTTTCATACAAATACAAAAGGAGTAGGAAATTGAAGGAAATCATGGACAGCTAGTAGCTGGGTAGCAAGCATAACGTTTTCTGCAATGAGTTAGCCGCTGATTGATCCAAAACTTCTTTTGAAAAACATTCGGGATAAGATATTTCAACGATGTTCCACCGAGATAGGCGGTCTGGTACCACGGAATCTACAGTGATAGTGGACTCTGACTGATTTTCTTGAATGAGTGAGTGAAAGAGAAGAAAGCTAGTCAAGTCAATGATAAAATGGCTCAATATTTGATGTTGAAGAGGTGTGAGAAGAAAAATATCAACGTATTACTTTTATATGCAGTAAATGTTTTTATGCACCTTTACGAGAAAGCAAAAGGGTTAACATTTTGGTTAAAAAACTGTTTATTGTTATACAACTATCTTAGATTCGTCCAAGGGCACGATCTAATTGTAAATGCCACATCTATTATCAACTTCAAGAGAACATGGACGATACAAATTTATTTAACACAAATGTAAAACCGTAGAGCATGCATGCTAACAAGAGGCTACTTGACAGTTTGAATTGTGTAGAAAGATTCTAAATCTATTTCCACAAAAAAAGTACATTTTACATTTAGAAAGGAAGTGAGCAAATATAATAAGTAGCCCAGTTGGATATTCCATGAAGAGAAAAGGGAATAAAAACCTCGTTAAGTAAGTTAAAAGAAAATAGCGTTGGTGGTGGAGGGAGGGAATGATCGTGGGAGTATGAGTTGAACTACTACTGAACAGCCCGAGTAAAGGATCAAGAAGACAGCATTAGTATTCTTTAACTTAATAATTTTCTTTCCTTTTCTACCTGGCTTTCGATTCTACAGCAAAGAACAGACAAAAAATAACAAATAGTAATAAACGAGAGAAATTGAATGATGAAATTTAAGAGGACGAATTGGTGGGAGTAAGCAGAGAGCACTGTTTTTATCGGTATAATATGTAACTCTTGCACTGCAGTGATGGTGTACAAGAGAGTAGAAAAAGGGAAACAAACTATTGAAAAACATGAAACATGCTCTGATCTCAGAATACAAACTAAGAGTTGCTTTGAAAAGAGAAAATGAGAATTAGTAAGTAATAAGCACACACATGATTAATGTAATAATGCAAATATCTAGTGAAGTTAACATTGTTGAAAGTGGAATCAATTGGTGGTGCGTATTGCTGCCATCAACGACGGGTAGGTGGATAAAATTAACGGTACTAAACCAAGGAACTACAGTACCGTTGTTAGGATAAAATGATGTTTTTTTCGGTTTTAGAACGAAGTGACTTTATCTGTGAAGCGCATTTTTGTACTATAGCTTACATTCATTCCTGTGCTACAGGCGACAATGCAGAATTGGGGACAGGCAGACGTTCCTATTTGCCCCGGTTAAGCTAGCTCTTACGGGGATTTTGTCGTTTTATTCTGCACCCGTGCTTAATAATCAGTGTTATGTTATAAGATTAGCTTTTTGATGCTTGTGGGCTGCTGGTACAAAATCACCACAGTCTTGACCATTTTTGTCAATTACCGAAATGATACAGCTTTTCTATTGTATATATTTTACTGATTTAAAAATGGAGTTAGAAAATGAGAAACTCGTTTGTTTGATTTTGTTGTTTCGAGTAGATAAGGATATCAGGACTACTAGCACTCAGGGAGGCCTGAAAGATACGTATTTTAATTGTACGCTGTTGTGGGATCGTACTCCGACAAGTGGTGCAGTATTTCTAGTACATTTAGTTTTCATGCATTTTTCTTGTACTTTATCAATACCATTTACCTCAACCGGCAGATTGAAGGTTGTACCTTTGGTATGAGATGAAATCAAATGTGCAAATTCCACGCGATATACGTGCTGTGAGTGAGAGGAGAATTTTGGAGAAAGCAAGAAAGACAAAGTATGGAATTGGATGGAGAAAATTAGTGAAAGTTCTTCAAGTATGCTGGGTTGGACAGAAAGAGACAATGTATTTAATAAAACACAGGTGTAGTGAATAAAATGCTGCATTGTATCATTACCTATGCATTTTTGCCATTTACTTCCTCTCAATCTTTAAAATGCAGCCTCATTTTTCACGTACTATGCAGATATTTGTTCCATTTTGCCATACCATTTGCCATCTTGTTTCAGTTCTAAATTTATTTATTTAGTATATCATTTAATTTCAGAGATAACTTTTACGCAACATCTCAGAAAGCCCTTGCCATCCGAGTTTGCCTTTCATTATAGACATTGGACAGTTACACAACTGAAGAAGAAGAAGAAACAGTCATATAAAAGATGATACGCATTATTGAAAATCCATAATTGTTAGAAAATGCAGCACCGGCGGATAAAATCAGTTGCTCACGGGCCCTCAATTAAATCACTGCTTTCTCCAGCAGACACATCTGGACTGGATGATAGACCTTGGACATTGGGCTGGACCTATCGGCTCTTTGCCCCCACATCATCTTTCGTCATGACAAAAATACCCGATTACCTGATTACAAACTACAGCACTTCATTTCACAAAAACGAAGATGAAATTTGGTCACGTGTGTGATTGGTGTGATTTCCTTTCCTGTTGTTGTTCAAGGGTTCCAGTTCCAAGAGGCGACACTCTGTACCCGGATATCCTATTGTATCCTTTGCCGTTTAGTAAGTCATTGACAAAGTCGTCGGCCTTACAGTCAATATCTGATATAAGAATCCATCACTAAAATGGAAAGCAGACAGGGTAGTAAGAAACGGGAAAATGGAAGCAGTGATAGAGTCAACGAAGCGAATGGAATTAAAGACGGGATTGATGAGCTCATCAACCAAGAACGTGTCGTAATCTTCTCAAAATCCACTTGTCCTTTTTGCAATGATGCCAAAAAGGTAAGTGGGTGTAGGCAGATATAGACAATGTAAAGCTGAAGAATATGGTGAACATTGTACTTACAAACACACGCTCCAATCCAAACGCTTGATACAAAATACGAAAATAAACAGGCAACAAATTTGATTAGCTTAAAATTTAGCAAGTTTTAATAAAAGTACTGATTTACACTGCTTTCACCGAGCCACTTTCACTTTCTTTCAAAGCTTAACATGACTTGATCAAGAGCCTATTTTTGTTGACGAAATAAAAGTTTATGCATATTTATGCTACTCGTCAAATTATCCACAGGTTTTCGATCGACTTGGTCAAACATATTCAACGGTGGAGTTAACTGATCACCCCAAACGTGCAGAGGTACAGGACGTTTTGAAGGAAATGACTGGGGCTGGCACGGTTTGGATTATTTTAAGATCACAGAGAATTCCACTATAATATTGAAACAATGTACTCATAAAACAAGTTGTTAAACACATTTTTAAATAATTCGATTTTTAAATAGGTTCCTCGAGTTTTCATAGATGGCAAGTGCATTGGAGGAGGGACTGATACCGTAAACCTTTATCGAAATGGAGAATTGCAAGTGATTTTGAGCCAAAAAACCGAACAAGTTACTGACAACTGTGACAATAACGAAAAGGAAATGGGATCCGGAGAAAAGTTTTATTGATTAGTTTTATAAAATTGCAATTTAAAACTGTATGATTTTATTGATTTTGAGGATCCTTGTATATATGTATGTACAACATAAATTGTAGAAAAAAACTTCTAAATTAAACCTCGAGTATATACAACAACTTTGCAACATTTGTTTAAAAAATTAAAAGTGGAAATAAATATGTAGAGGGCCAACTTATTTTAAATCTTTCAGTTCGATTATGCTTTTTACAAAAAATAAAGCATCACAATTAGTGATGTTTTCACGTTGAGCATTAAAACTAACGATCCCAGAATCCCGAATTCATATCGTGCATTTTAGGCTGCTTGTGCTTTCACTACAATTTCACTTTACCTGCCAAGCATAGATCGTTCGTATCTGCTGCTTGCTGACTTTTTTTGAGACGCGACTTTCCCTTTGTGAAAAACCACTAGAATGGTAAAACTACTTATCGTTGGAAAATAAATAGCAGTGGTTGGCAGGATTTCAGGTTTTTTAGTTTGACGTCCAGAAAGCAATAAATAGAAACAGGTCGCAATCACTCATCAAGTCATTAGTGCAGTTTTACAAAGATTTGATAGCTCTATTTCGTAGTAAACGAGTTGTTGATGGATGTGGGTGGATATATATTTAATATTTAGATGGGTACTATAAACGAGCAAGCCCAAACAACCGATTATAATATGCAGCGTAGTTTGAGTACTTCTTTGTACTGGGTAACTGTCCAAGCTGATTTTAATGTGTCGATTTGCTGCATTTTTTGTTTCGTAGATAGATCCTGTTTTCAATGCAATGTAATGCTTGTTTTTCAGTATGTTCAAAGATCACTTGATGACATGTTAGAGGGATATATGCTACAGGTGAAAGAAAACCAATTAAATTTCAACGATGAATGTGCAGCCGCAAACGAAACAAGTCAGTTGGTGACACGAATTTTGGAACTACCGTTGGAATTTGATAACATGTCTCGACAAATCTCTGTAACTTCGATACTCGGATCGATCCAAAAAAACATTAAATCCACAAAAGCCTGTAAGGATCTTCTGGTCGCGATATTGAGGAGAAGATCGGAAATTGCTGGAATGTTGAAATGTGACTTTCTGACTCACTTGGAGTCAATATTGTTTCGGGATGTAAAGGTAAAAGGGAAAACTTGAGTGAGAGTAATTAAAAGTTTTCTCTCTCTCTCAATCACCCAGATTTAATCTAATAATTATTCTCTAGTTGAAGGTGTATCAGAATTCAGAATTCAGCTGGAGTACAATTTTTTTCTCTTTGAAGAAAGACGACTATCTTAAGCCGGAACGCTCAGCAAATCCACTATTAGATTTATCAATTCTAAATGTGGAAGATGACGAAGATTCCAGTCCCAGGTTAGAGGGTCGGGCATATGCAGAGATTCTCATTGACCTTTATCAGAGGGAAATTGTTGGTGCAACCCAAGTGTTGGTATACATAGAACGATTATCAAAGAAGGAACCCAGCTACTATCATACTGATCTTCTCCTCTTTCTTTTGAGCAAAATTGGAACTGCTGTTGAAAGTAAACTGAGCAAGGGAAGCTATATCTTACGGAGTAGTGCTACTCCAACCTTTTCTTACGGATTCTCTACAGGTAGTAGGGCAACTTTTGACGGCATTTACAAACGTTTGGATTCTCTCGTACCTTACGCCATCTCAACAGAATCGCAGCATGCATATAGCAAGGTAAGACAATACTATGAAAAGTTAAAATCAGAGATCAAGCATTTACAAAACCACAGTATTGTAAGCAAAAGGATTTGTTGATGTAGATTTTGAAGAGCAGGAAAGCAAAAACAAGATCTAGGGCGAGAAAGACGAGATCGAAGGATGCTTTAAAAAGTATTTCGAAACACGGTGACCAAAATCAGCACAGGGAGAATAATGCATTGCTAACCTCATCTTCTGACACTGTTCTTGCGGTTCTGACTCCGGCACTCGAAAATGTTGACATTGAAGATGAGTGATAATGGTTATTACAATTGTCACGTGCAGACGGACAACCTCATAAATTAGTGCATTTAATTTTGTAAACTTTATATAATCAAATTCAAGTGCTACGAATAAATTTGCAATTGTAATTGTCTGCATTGCATAGGATTTAGTTTCATTTAACTTCTGAAGTAAAGTTTCAAGGTTCCCATATTACTGCATTATTTTGCGACCAAAAAATTATTAAAGGTACTGGCATTGCCAGATTAATCAGACTAGAGAGGGAAGAAAACCTTCACTAAGAAGATAGCTGTAGTGTAGTGGTGATATGATTCATATGATACAATAAAGTTTAGGCAACCTCATACTTACTTCGTGAGTCCCGTACTTTCTCCAGTGGAACTTTCTACCAGACTTCGTTGCATAAAGGTCGGTCCCTTTAAAATACTCGAGCTACAACCATTTTATTCTGTTCAATTAAAGTTCAGTTTGTACAAAAGTCAGCAGTCACAGTATACATTTATAAGTATTATGATAACAACATCATTTAAACGCAGCGTGTTTAGGAGAGCTAGCTGAAGTAAGAAGAAAGTACAAGTAAAGTTGTTGGCAATACTTTGTATATTTATCAAGGACTTTGGCTTTCTTTCGATTTTAGTTGCTTCAGTATGAGTTGCTTGATTCTTTTGTCCATCCAGTCTTTGACTTATGGAAAACTTTTCAAATTACCGTTCTGAAAGTTTAGTCACTCTCTGACTCTTATTCCTAAAATACTGTAGTAGTAGTAGTATTGTAAATACGAACATTATGATGATGCATCCATAGGCATGCCACATAATATGCATTATCCTATGATTCCGGAAAGCTGTACCGGAAAACGAGAGACCAGTTTGATCATTTCCTAAAACCCTAAACTCAGCATAAGTATAATTATGAAGTTTTAAGCCCGCAATAAAAAAAATCAAACAAAATAATAAACATCATCTGAGTGATTTATTAACTCTGAGTTTAATTATGTCAACAATTTTAGCGTTTTACGAATTCTGACGGGCGATTTTATATATTTTCTCCCACTTTAGTATAAGTATGCATGTATATTATATAACATTGTTTATCACTTTTTTATGCAGTAGCATTCATTCTCATAAAAAACCAAACATAACATATTTTTCAAGACGTTGGTAATTAAATATATTTATCATTACTAAAATGGTTTCAAGTTTGATACACATCTTTAAGTATTCAGATATATATTGTATGCTCGTTTATTTAATGTTTCAAACAGTATGACTCGTATTAATCAAGATATGAAAAATTGTGACTAATTCTCTTCTTAAAATTTCACTTTCATGATGATATAAACATTAATTTCCGTGATTTCGTCTCAAATTAAATTGTATAAGTTATAGAAAAATTACATATACATATATCAACGACATCTTGTAATAATAACAATACACTACAACTCGAGGAACTACCAGTCGTAATAAAAGTCGTGAAGTCAGACTTGTTTAATAAATTACATGATCATAATAATTATATATAAACTTAAATGCCTACTTATAATACACAATTAGTTTCTAGCTTAGTAAAAGGTATTATGTATATAAAACATGGCAATTAATAATGAACTAGACAAAAAAAGAGATAAGATTGAAGATGCTGCTACAGTAGATTTTCAACCCACTCATGCCCCAAATCTACCACACCTTCACTTGCAATTGGAACAAATTTGTCGTCTATTTTTACCAGTAGGATGGTCTTTTCCGACAAAGAGCGACAATTAGGATCCCGATGAAGTGGGATCCACTTATGAACAACTACACCCTCCATCCCTTCCACCGGAACCCAATTTTGCCAAAAACTCCTTCCTCCTCGTATTTTCATTTCCTCATCCGGCCAGGTAACATCTATTCTCCGGCCTAAATTAAGTCCATCATATACCTGATTTGCGTCAATTATCCGGACCCGTTGAAGGCTTGCAGATTTTTCTCTTTCCCTATCGCGACTAGATTCTCTTATGTTCCTTCCATCTACAACACTAGGAGCAGCAACACGATCCTTGTCTCTAGAATTGGCATTGGTGTCTGTCAAAAGGCCGGCAATGCTGGCCAATGTTGATGTGGATGGTTTCCCTATGGATCCTGAAACATTGGATGCAACACTGCCTCTGTTGAAATTTCCCCTTGTCAGAGAACTCCTGCCTACACTACTGCCTCCAATTTGACTTCCGTCGAGAGACTGGCTTCCCGACAGATTTAATCCGCTGGATACCACAGTAGGTAAGACGGCAGAGGCAGACATGGAGTATACACCATCATGCCCATAAGCCGTGTCTTCATGCGGCACCGCGCTTGACCCACTTGAACAAAGACATGATTAACAATTCATACTTTGGCATAAATACGAAATGGATATTTACAATAAGAAAGCAACTGGTAACAACGTTTACACAAATTATGATACAAACTAATATACAGATTAAGCTAAAAACTAAATACTACAACATAATGAAGCGAAGATTGGCATGAACACGGAACGCTTGCTCGATGATGTTCCCACTGACCCACTAAAACTAACAAAGGCAAAACCTACTCATACATCGTCTCCGTTTTCCATCCTACCATCCCATTTGACAGGTACTTTCTTGTTTCAACTTGTCGTAGCACCCTACCATACATGCTAATCTGTGCGACATAATTTGCATAACAATACCAGTTGCTTTCATATTAGGTCTGTACCTTGAACATCCTTCGCTACATCTCCGCCGAATGCGGTTCCACAGTCGTAGAGCTGACTCCTTCAATTGCCCTAGGTAAGGATTGCCTCTGANATAATGTTTATCTAATGTGGGTTTTAGCGCGGTAAGGATTGCCTCTGACTCCATCCATTCCTCTAGTTTGTCTGCTTTTACGGCGTAGTAAATTATGCTTTTCACGTAGTACGTGATGAGGATTTTCCTGAGATCAAATACTTGAAGCATAGAAACTGCACTGTTATCAGCAATACTGTATCCTTCTAAAACGTAGTTGGTAACTGTTACTTCCCAAGCTAGCCATCTCTGGCTGAACGCAGAATTCACGCTAGAAAAAGTGAAATTAGCTTAGTGTAGAGGAGTTGGTGACACTATCGGTAAGCAGTGGAGATCATGTTTCACAATCACCATTCTATGTACATAAATAAGCATGACGAATAATGAAATTTACCTTAGCATGTGAGGAGGGTGGCCTGGCTCACCTATAAAAGATGTGAACAAACATAGAGCGACTTTGATTAAACTTTACCCACGCATTCCGATTCTACATTCCATCTCAACCTTACTTTATGCTTTATTTTTTAAAGATACAATATGGGAATAAAAAAACTCACAACAACAAAATCCTTCATCATCCTCTACACCTTCTGTGATTGCTTCCACCTCTCTCTGTTGACAATATGTACCACGAAACTCGAGTCCTCGAACCTGAAAAGTTACAAGTCCGTTTCCTACTTCAATTATGTGAACCAAGCAGTTTAACGAGTCCGATGCCAAAACAAAGCAATCCCCCTGTGATACCAGACCCCAACTGCAAAAAAAGTGAAAGCACATACATAATTTGAATTTGACATGAAGAATTGGACCTTTATGCATAATATTAGTTGCCACTGCCAGTAATAATCATAGCGCTGCAATCATATCATATCATGATGACATAAAAACTCAAACTTCAAAGTTGTAGTTTTTTACCGGCCAAGCACGAGGTCCCCACATAACGAGTCCTGTAAACTTCTGGTTAAATGCTCGTAGAAAATTGAGTTCAGATTGTTGTCATCTGCTCCGGGGTTCTTTTCCAAATGCGATGATAGTCTGGTATTGGAGTGATCAACTCGTTTAGTATTGTAGTCCCGTTCCCAAAATTTCAATGGTCGAACATAGGAAGTGATGAATATTGCACTTCCCAAAAACGGATTCAATGGCGCAGAAAGTATAGATGATACAAGTGCTTGGAGAAATAACATTGCAGAGTGTGGAACACTGAATGGTTGTGCGAATGCGTGGAAAGCAGAGCCCCACGTTATTTGCCACGGGGCAATGTACGTTATGACGAACTGTAATTTGAGCCACAATTCAAACACTTTATGGAAACCAATGCTCATGAAAAAAAAGTCAACTAGAAACTGCTCAGAGTAGCCCTCCCAATCAAAGTTGAAAAACAATACGGTAAAAAATACAATCAGGTAGTGTTTAGATGGGTCTGAGAAACTCATTCGGAATGCTTTTATTCCGGTAATGACGATTAGTAAACTGCCCAATCCTAACCCAAACTTCCTGTCAGAGACTAATTTTGTAGAGTCTTCAGTCAAGGCACTTATCCAAAGTAGGGGATAAACGATATTTTTCTCGAAGAAGCAAAGCCACACAAAAAATTTTTCGAACCACATGAGTCGAGCAGCATCATGGACTTCAAATTGATTGTATTCGCCCGGCGGTAACACAGGATGTGAAATCAACTGACAAGGTAACTGTTTTCTAAACTGCGGGATAAGGTAATGGAGCAGAAAGCCAAGTACGATGGCTACACTATAGAGAACTTTTGTTAATCCGGGTTGAAGTGCTGTGAACACAGTACTGCTATGTAATCCAAATGTCACTGCTCCGATTACAGTGCAAATGATAGCATCAGATTTTAACCGTGCCGTTACTGTTTCCTTAAGCTTCTTTGGAAGGGGATCTCCTTGATCTTCAAGCTCCTTTGGTTTGGGCGTTGTAACTGTTTCACCAAAGCAATCTTCATCAGGACAGAAAATTTGTTTGAGTACTGTCCACATTATACTTGAATCAGAAGCACAACGGCTGAGGTGATATCCACAAGCGACCAAAAGACCGCAGAATATTGAAAATAGGAGATGCTGAGTTGATTGAGCTTCGCTCATTGCTCCATACGCGAATCCGTAGAGGAGACCAACGGTTATCCAGCTTTTCACCAGGCAAATAAATGAGGCAAATAAACTTGATGTACCGTTCCCACCGAAAATGTGAATTTCGATTTGCTCAAAAACGTACATGGCAAAAGTATTAAATTGTGGAAACAGTCCTATGCTGAAGAGTAATGGGAAAAACAAAATTAGTAATAATATTCCATCACGAAGGAAAAGTAGTAGCGGCCGATTGGTCAAATCAACTCCATAAATGTTTAGTCCCAAATCACAAATATTATTATCAAGACTAGTTTGCAAAAGTAGGACTAGCATTCCACAAATACAAAAGTAAATGGGCCGGCTAAAAGCTACAATCCTATTAAAACCGTGGGTAGGAGATGCGGCGTCGGGTTGAACACTTTTAAGCACTGAAAATTGGCAACTAGCCATCACAAAACATAAAAGTACCATTGTCAAATCTTGATAGTATCCTTGATGCAGCAGGAATGAGCCAAGACTGGCTACCCCCAAAGCTAAAAATATAGCTAGCAGATTTTCAAGAAATGTTCGATGTCGGTCTAACAGGGTCAGTAATTTCAAACGATCAAACCATATTTTGACAGAAAACTTTGAAGTCAGGGGAAGCAACTTCATCAGGTAAAAGTATCTTGGTTGCTTCTTGCGCTTTCTTTTCAGATTGTCTCTGTCTGGAACACCTTTTGTAAGAGATCTTGAATTTGACGTTTGGCTATCTGGCTCTACGTTGCTAACAACCGCATGACTATCTGACGGTCCAGAGCCAGTATTATAAGTACCTCCTGGAAGTCTCCGTCGTTCTAGAAGAGACTCTGTCAGCACTTGAAGTACGTCCCGTCTGTTTCGCTGCCATGATCGATGCATTGAAGAGTAGCTGGGTACAGGTAAACGGCCACTAGTAGTAGCATGTGCTGAAACGGAAGCAGATGCAGTACTCTCAGGTGTAATTGTCATTAGTGAGGGCATGGATGGAATAGGGCTCGGATTGCCACTTGCGTTGAGGCTGTGTCCTTGACTTGGTTGAGTTGAAATTGGTACGTTCCTTCGATAAGAAGCGTACATTTTGTTTGTGTTTGGATCCACAGTTAATTCTGTGGAACTTTCGCTCGACCAAGATTCGGAACTAGACGGAGTCTTGATACCGGAACCCAATGTGTGGCCCATCGAAAGATTTGTAGCATTTCCACTTGTGCTTGCCGTCTCATTTGCATTCCAATTTGTACTTGTGCTTTGGCGTGGCTCTGCAGTTGTGCTAGTTGAATTCTGCTCACAACTCGTGTCCCCAGTAGATTGGGAAAGTTTTGTAGCTGGCAGGTAAGCTGATGGAGCAGGTAAAGTTTCTCGAATGGCAGGTATTGCTGGTCCGCTACCTTGTTCGGAAAACGTGTATGAGTGCCAGTTACCATGCTCGTCTTGAAAATAGTGTATGGCACCGTCTGTCGTATCATCATGAGAGCTTGCAATATGTCGGCCTGGTCCCACATTTCCTGTTAAGGATGTCATTGGTGAGCCGTATGGAGTTTCCCTACGTCTTTCTAATGACCTTCTGCTATGTGCCAAACGCCTCAGTCTTCTATGGCTATGCCTTGGACAGTATAAAATCTCAAATTATTATCATCTACCTATAAAGCTAGTTCATCTTTGTCGTAAAGATTGTCACCTGTTCACGGTGCTAGTGTTGTCAATATCACACAGAACGGACTCATCTCTTGGTCTAAATGTTCCTTGAATACTTCCTCTTGTAGATGTGCTCCCATATCTCTCATTGAAGCTATTACTAGACAGAGAGCCCGAAATGTCCAGAGAATTCTGCGCTCCGAGAGATCGAAAGTGATTTCGGAAATCTCTTGCAGTTTGCAAAAAAGCATTTGAGGATGCAGCAGCCTCTGAAATATCACGAGCTTCAATGGATCGACCGCGCCGTGAGTGAGGACGTGGGCTTTGGGAGCTACGCTGGTGAAGCCTAGCCGGCTTCTTTATTGGGTTCGGACGACTTAGATCACTTGTGGCTGATGCAGATGAGGAAGGGGACGGTTCATGGCTTTCTTCTAACAGTCTTTCTAAAATTCGTGGGCTTGTTTCCCTTTCACCACGTCCTATTCAAATTTGCAAAGATGAAGACAAATTGTAGTCACAAGCACGATCAAAAATTTTAAAAATTGTACCACAACCACAATATATGCTCTTACTTGCTCCTGAACTTCTTCTTGATGTAAATGCGGTATGCGCGGAAACGTTAGGAGGAGGTCGTTTAGTGGGAAGCACACCAAGTAAATTGTCGGCAACAATAGATGCAGCAGCCAAGTCTGAGAGCCTTTGAGCTGCTTTTGCATCCTCTGCAGCATCGTTCCCATCCTCCCACTCAACAAAATCAACCACTGCTAGATATAATGACATTTAGTTAGACCGTGCCACAGCTACATTTGAAATAATAACTGACACATTAAATTTGGATTTTTATTGTTTACCTGAGTCCCCTTCCACAGTACTAATGTCAGGGTTAGAGGAAAACAGCCAATTCAGCCCAACCAAGCTGTGACTCTTTTGGGAGTCCCCTGAAGTTAGTGAGTCAGCATCCCCTGACTTTCTTTGGTCATAATTATTGGCATCTCCTGCAAAGTTTATAAAAATTGAATGGAAAATGGAGCAACTTGTAAAATCAAAGACAAGATATTATCTTTATACATCATACCTGCAGCTGCGCTGGGAGGTTGTTGCAGAGAAGAGGTGAACTTTTTCACAGCAACGTTTACAGCTTGAAATAGCCACTGGCTTGGAAATGGTCCCCCTGCTAGATTCCCTCCTACCATGGAATCATTTTGTGGTGCCAAGACAAATCTTCGCTCATTAGACGCTGGATCGTTATCACCACTGATATTTTCTCCAACGGGCTCATCAAGAACTTGAATACTTGAAGAGTCTCCTTCAGTACAATTTAGTCCTTCCGTTCCTTCAGAGCTAACTTTTGAAATGGCATGTGTTGATGAAGTTGCACATGGAGAAAATGTAGCGGAAATGCTAATGCTACCCCCACTTGTGCTTTTCCCAAGATTTGTACTATCAGCTAATGCACAATTCCTACCACTTTTTCGAGAATCTGGTCTACTTCCTTGATTACGATGTCGTTTTCTACCACTATGGCCATCATTCGCATGACCATCTAGTGACCGAGTACTAAACGACACTCTTTTGTGCCCACTACTACTGCTCATGTTACCGTCATCCCCACGTCGTCGTGTTTGACTGTCACTGGAAGTACAACTAACCTTTTGTTTCTGTTCTAAACTACTGTGCCTGGCGAGAAGGGGCGTGCGACTTCTGGTTTGATCGTCTTCGCTATCACTTTCACTACCATCACTTATCACCGTATTGTTAACTTCTCCAGTGCTCTTACCATCATTTTCAGTCCTCTCATCACCGGCTATCTCAGCCAAACGTTTTTGCTTTAGCACGCAAAGTTGAATTTCGGAAACCTCTTGTAATGGATCATCATCAACTTCATCCTCTGAAGGCTGATTACTGTTATTGTAGTTATTGTACTGTTCGTGGCTAGGTTGGCTATTTTCATTAGGAGTATTATTGGATAAATCTGGGCAAGTTTCTGTGGTTTGTGACGGTAACTCGATTCTGCATTCACTGGAATCAATTGGTCGGGTATTGTTGGTACTACTGTTTTCTGGTAAACGTGATGCTGATTGAGAGGCGCACACTACATTGTTTTTGGAACTACAAGCAGTGGCAGCAGAGGTTTCTAATGCGCTTTGAGTTCTCCGGAAGCGTTGGTGCTTGCTATTAACTGCGTCGTCTGGAAAGTTTATACACCAAAAAACAAAGTGTATATTACTCCAACGCTAATAATAATTCAAACATTCAAAGTATTCACATTTTTGAAAACAGTACTATTACCAG
Source organism: Lepidocyrtoides sp. E14 (assembly GCA_027743805.1). Classification (NCBI taxonomy): domain Eukaryota; kingdom Metazoa; phylum Arthropoda; class Collembola; order Entomobryomorpha; family Entomobryidae; genus Lepidocyrtoides; species Lepidocyrtoides sp. E14. The sequence goes on along the minus strand of JAHZMZ010003137.1, from coordinate 6,434 downwards.
TACGAGATAAAACATGGCCAAGTTCTAATGATGCAGTTCCTGTCAAATTATTGGCACATTCAGCGCTGCTTGTTGTTAAGCCTGAGTCAAGGCTGAAAACATTGTTGAGTTTACGAGGCCCAGTACGAAATTCACTTTCGTCCTATAATAATCGGGTTCAATGAAAATTAAGTTTCAACTACTACCAGTTTCTCATGAACCAACAAAAATTGTAAAATAAAATATACATACCATGGATAGGACGGACGGCTCATGAGACACTGGAGACGTACTGGTAACTTCTTCAGGATCTGGAGCTAGGGAAGCCTCAGATACAATTTCATTTTTTCTTACGTTTTCAGGCCCTCCATCCTGTGAGTCATGTATAACCACTGTCGCCAACGCCATTCCATCTAAAAAAAAATACAAATAGTGGTTCCATTAAAATAATTACAATGTCAGTGAATTTCTGAAACATCAAGTTCAATCTAGTCATCTAATAATTCATACCAATTTCAGGGTCATGATCATTAACAGTGTTTCTAGAATCTGATTTTGTAGCTTGGCGGGAGGAAGAAATACCACTACTTGCTCTACTGCTAGTGCTACTACTGTCACTAGTACTTTCTTTTCGGTGGACATCTACTTTCAAGTCTCCTCCTTAAAAAGACATGAACATTTCATTTCATTTCATACCGCCTCAGACAACCACCAACGTAAAGTACATTAGGAAATACAACGTAATACAACTTAAAAAAGTTCAAATGATGTTACACACGAGTAGGTACTTTTGGTGACTACACTTTTTAGTAAACTTACCTATTGCAAAATCATCAGCTTCTTCTACCCTACTTCTAGTTACCCCTGGACGACCATGTTGCATAACTTGAAGTTCCATTCCCTCACTGTAATTACCATGAATTACAGTATTATCATCAATCACAAATGCACGAACGATACCAATACACTAATCACCACAATTAATAAAAAGAGATTGAGGCATTACGATTGATTCAGTCCAAGATTTCTCGGTCTTGACTTTTTAGTTTTAATAGTTTTGATCTCCTCCAAAGAAGTCTTTGTTTCATCTTTAATGGGTTCTGGAATGGGTTCAGTTGTATCAAATAAATAATGTAATCGCGCATTAATTATTTTGATACCAGAAAACAAAACTCCAACAGCACCACAGTAAATGGACCAAATCAGCACGGTGGACGAAAAGTACTGCAATGAGAAAAAAATGTATCCTGATAAAGATTTGGCTCCGTAAACATATTTAAATTAAAATATTAATGTAACTGTACTTACAATGTACAAGGTGAGCGGTAGAGCCACCAAAAGCAGCCATATATAAAGGTGGACGGTGTTGATGAATAAAGGTTGCCTGCAAAAATATTGTGTGCAATAATGTGAGATCAATTTTAACAGGGAAAGCCAACCCCACGCCAGCAGAAAACGTGTGTATGAATATCACCGTGTAGGTAGATTATAAGCGTTAGAGTGTCCTTTCTTACCTCGGGTCATGGAACCACCCTCCAGTAAGGGAAGCCCAACAGCCCTGACGCAACACTTCAACCAACTGGGAGCCCATCTCATCCCCTCCACAAAATAATTTTTGTACTGAACCCCTTCACTACATTCTACAGTGGCACAATATAAAAAATTGACATCAAACATTTAGTCGTACTTTCAAAGTAGCTACAATAGTATCAAAATACGAATTTTCATCCATCACAACTTCAGATTTAATCAAATTTGAGTGTATGTTTTGTCTTATGAACTCACTTTAAAATTCTTTTAAAAGTTGTTGCTTGATTTGGCACCTTTTGCCTTACTATTTGGATGACACTTTCTGGGGTAGTTATAATCCCGCTTGAACTCGTATTATTAGATTTTGAGAGTATGACAGCAAAATACTAAGAACTCGATGGCTAGCGACGACTTCAAATCGCCTACAAGCTTATAGTCCTCTGAAATTAATGAATTATATTCACCTTAAAAAATATACTGTAAAATACTTTAAATACTTTAGACTATGTATTGTTCTCAACTCAAGTGACAAGAAAGTTTGTCCACGACAAAAGCAAAGGAAACTTGCAGATTTTTGTGTTATCTAAGTATTGCTTAAAACACAAGTACCTAATTATGCTTTAAAAAGTTTTTTTTTAAACTGCACATCATGTTACTGATAGACAGTCGCCTAACTTGTTATTACAAATGCGTGTATTTTCTCAGAAAAGTCCGTGAATCATTTAATGCTTTGAACCATGCCTATCATTCTGATCTGCACTTTAAGATGACCCCTAACTAACTCAACTTGTTGCAATTATATATTCCTCTACGCTAAGTAAAGACTCTGGTAAATTCACCAATCGTTAAATTATTATAGACTTTTAGCAAAGAGATGTTTTAGCACAAAGAGAGGAAAGATTGCAAATTTGATAAGTGGATTTACAGCACTGAAAACTCAGTATCAACGTTTTCATAGTTAAATTTGTAGATATTCTCCAACCTCTGCTCAGAGGGACTAGCTGAAAGGCACGAGATAAGAGATAATGAACTGGCCTAATTATAGTGGCAGTGTGATGAAATTAAAGTCACTCCAAATCAATATATCTATTTCAATACTTACAATTTACAACCATATTGACGACACTGAGTCATCGTCCATATTAATTTTTTTAACGTCTGCGTATTACTGTCAATCGAAAAACATCCACACAATTCCTCGTAAAAATGCCTGTAGCACAGAAAACACTACTGTCAAAAATGTCAACTATTGTACTATAGTTGTATTATAATTTATAAACTAACTAAAAACTAAGTGCATTTATAATCAATGCAATACTAACTACATACTTCAATGCTGTTATAGCAAGTGCAAATGCAGCGTTGAGCGTACAAAGGAAATAAATATCTCTAGTTACACGTTACATAAATGTGGGTTTACCACTAAAAGTCATTAAAAATGTTAATGTACATACTTATTACTTACACAAGTAACGTACCTTTTAGGTATATATACATTAAGCAACACTAAGCATTCACGACAAACATGACTTAAAAATTAAACTATTTTTTTGCGGAACGATGATACAAATATAACACACAAGCAAACACACTAGTTGGCTAATATAATTTTTCACACTTTTTCACTTCATATCTCTTATATTTCATTCAATTGAAAAAATACAGTTATATGTTGTACAAAATAAATTTGAGTTTAAACCATGATCTAAAAAGTAGATAATATGGTTTTGTTTACTGCTCATTTCCCATTTTACCTGTAAATATTACTACTACTCCCAACCTGGCTGTTTTACAATTTGCAATATTTTACTTTTACACACTTGGACATTTGCTGGCAGCAGCAGAGATTTAAGATTAACACACGTATATATTATGTGTTATTTATTATTTATTTTATTATTATTATGTGAGCCCATCTCCTCATGGGAAAAGTTTCAGTAGAATAATATTAATTTTGTACATCATACACAAGTAGTGTGTGTATAATATATCCGCTTATCTTCTTAGGAATACGATTAGTACAAAATGTTTACTTTTTTTTACAAAATAAAATCTGTGCTATATGGATGTGCATGTAGTTTTATGTTTGAGTTGAGTAGTTGTTGTGTGTTGAGTTTTTTGAGCAAGCAAGCATACAAGTATTTTTAATACAAGCTTGTTTTCTTTCTTTCTTTCGTTCTATCTGTATGAGAGAGTTCAAGTATTTGTCTTGCTTTTAAGCACGCCTTCTTGCTGATATCATCATCGTCAGTTTGGTAGTAATATTATTATTGTAAAGTAAGGAGGACTCAAGTCAAGTAAGGAAATTAACATCATGTAATCCATAATATACCTACTTACTTTTAACGGGAATGAACGTTTTTACACTTCAATTCAAAAGAAACTGTAATGATGAATGATGATGTACTGTGAAACAAGAACTGCTTTAACCCTTTATTTCATGAAAATAATGCAGATATATATACACGCATATTATTGCCTTCAAAGATATAAAAAAACATTGTAGTTTGTGCATACATACATACGTCCTTTCCTTCTTCTTTGCATCAGCACATCTGTTCTCTTCTTCCTCATACCACCCCATCATAACAAAATAAGGCAGTTACTCTCGTAAAATCATTTTACCTTTTGCCACGCTGCTGCTCCTGCTATTTTACTTAAAAAATAATATTATTACCTATGCATGTCGACAGTCAAAGTATTACACGACATGGTGATGATGGCATATTATCATACAAGTAATATAACTGTTTGAAGTATTCTATATGTGTATTTTGTATAGTTTGGAGAAACTGATTAAATTCAGGTATAAAATATGATATTATGTACTATAGCATACATGTCAACCTATACATTGAGGACAAATTCATTGAAGAAACACTCTGTTCAGTGTGTTCACTTTACGCAAACAAAGAGGGTAACAATGAAAGCAGGAGAATGAAGTTCTGCACGACTTATTTTGTGTGCAAGTGCATAGCACACTGCATGAAAAGATGCAAAACAAGGTTGGAGGAGTTGCAGAAAACTGCATATTATACATATATTATATTACATATTGTACGAAAAAAGTAATGAAAAAAATAGAAAAGGGTAGCAAGTCGCAATACGCAATTGAATTTTTACTCAAAGAGTTTGAAACTTTATTAGTAGTTCTTACATACATTAAAAGAGATTGATTCAAGTCGCTTGAAAGAGGTAAAACACGCGTAATAGCACTTTTAATAGTAGTAGTAGTGTATGCGGCTTAGAATATCTAAATTAGTGTGCAAATTTTGCTTGACTTGTCGTGTGCCGTCTTTCAATGTTCAAAGGTTAAAATTTGTGTGAATTGAAAAACTATTGAATACTACATGCACGCCTCAATGAGGACAAGACAATACGCAGTAAAAAACGCGTTTAGAGTATCATACGTTTTGTTAATTGGCTTAAGGTTTTTTGATTGCGCCCTTTTTCAGTTTGCCACACCAAAATGCATCAATGATGAGATAATGATGATGATTTTTTTAAATATCTTTTTCACTTTATTATTACGTTGTTTTTGTGTGAGAATGACGTTCGTTTCGGGCGGAGTAGAAGAGTTGACCTCCCTCTGCTACGTTATTTACCTGCAAAACCTGTTCCACATGGAGGCTTTCAGACTAATAAAAATATGAAATACATGTGCATACGTAAGGTTGTAGTTTTACACTTTTAGGCATGCAAACGAAATGAAAATGTAGCGGTAAGGTTTGGTTAGACGTACAATTGCAGGAAAAAGACGGATAGTACAAAATTACAACTATTGTGTATTATCCAAGATCATTTCAATCAATTTCTGTAATCACACAATGAGCTGGATTTATTTCTTAGTTTTCTCCTGAGCCAATGTGATGGCATCACAAGGAAATTTCTTAGAAAAATTTTAACTCAAGGACGATTGAAAACAAAGATAGAACTTGTCCTTCGCCTACTCCAATGAAAATCAACTTGCATCATTTCAAATCGTTTAGGACAAGACATACAATCCAAAGAAATTTGGAGAGACAAACTGACGTTACCATTTACTCTTATAATGTAATATTGAAATATTATGCAACATTGCATTGCTCTCAGCAGCAGAGTACAGTTAAGTTGGTAAGACAAGCTGTGTAATGTTGTGTACATGTTACGCACGTTGTTATAAAAAATGTAATGCAAAATGTTAAAAGAAACACAACGCTGTTGTTGTTACAAATTCCGCATGTTTCGTGTAGATGTAGGTGTACGTCTCAGAAAGTTGAGACAATGCCACGTACGTTTACATCTCTTTCTTATTTAACGTTATCAGTGACATTTGTAAAACGTATTTTTCATTCAGCAAGTGTGTTTTCATGTGGGGCATTGTGAGACGCTAAATCAAGATCCAGCAATATTTGCTCATATGCATTGCAAGCATGGAAGGAAAAAGTTACTTTATAATAATTGGTAATCCTCCATGTATTTTTACAGGTTTTATCTATATTCAAAATCCTGCAATTGAGAATTGATTCAAACAAGTTCTGTATGAAGATTTTGAGTGGAAAACATTAACATTAATGCACATTGCACACCTATTCTTTTAATGCATCACCTTTTTTTACAAACGAAATTGAATTGACAGACAGTAATAATGATGATGTCATTGTCCCTACTTATTTTTCTCTTGAATGAATTTAATGATCATGATATCAAGTGCAATCATGTTATAATTATGAACAAAAGTTTTGATCGCTTACATATCACTGCTATTATTACTGGATTCAACATTTTAACGTGATGCAGTGCTTAACAAATACCAATGAACATATGAAAAAAAAAAATTTACTTTTTACAATTTACATATACTATATAGTAATGCGATCTTTTATATAAGTCTTATTTTACAGAGAGAGAAAGGTTCGTTGGAGTATTTTAAGAATAATTTTATT
>JAHZMZ010003136.1:0-15642 GCA_027743805.1 Lepidocyrtoides sp. E14 | reverse complement strand
ACAAAGATAAAAGTGTAAAATGAAATGGCATTCAAAAGATTGATACGACTCTTCAACTATCTTGTGTCACGATCGTCAGAAATTCAATTTTCTGAAAGCACACTTATTTATCCATATAACAAATCCAAAATAAAACGCAGCAACCCACTTTCTGATGATGACTCGCAAGGCTAAAAGATAGTCTTATACTTGTTGGTGTATGTATAGTAATAAGTTTGATGAATGGACGACTCATATTACTGCTATTTCTCTTGTAATCATTCTCAGTATAGCAGTTTTAGTAGAACTAGTAGTCGACTAGTAGGGTTAAACACTGTTGTGCGGTGATGGCAGAAGAAATACATAATATTTGTAAGCTCCAGTGCTACTATGTTACTTGCGAGAAATATGACAATGGGGACAATAGGTATGTATGTGCCATAAAGAAAGGGACCTACAAAGACAGGAAATTTTAATTTTTATATGGAACTTTCGTTTTCCAACGACCGAAAGAGACAAGGCCCAACGTAAAAGAATTGAATTAAACTACTCCAGACCTGAGGCTCACAGATGTGCACATTTTGGACCCAAAGCTTGCATGACCGAAATTGATTTTCGTTTTAACAAGTGTACCGTTACCCAGTCAGTAGTATGGATAATAAAGCAAAAAAGAAAGAACACTATATCATTTCCAGTAAAACCTTTTTGCTTCCTCGTATCATTCTCCAAACCTGATTTATTTTGGTTAGAATTGTCATCTATCAAAGAGAACAAACTGTACAATATAACACTATATAGAAATCATTATAGCTTTCTGCTTTGCACATTTTGTGAGATATAATTTTTTCTCTCTTTTTTATTATGGCAATGGTAGTGTGTAGACAGGGAAAGAGACATGGTTGCCATCCTGGGTTTTATAAAGCCCCTTAGGGGATCCTTTGCAGAGAGATGTAATTCGCAAAGAGGAAATGGCCTTTTCGGTTCTAAAAAAAACAAGGACTTTGCTTTTTAAAGAAATGAAAAACATATCAGAGCTCACACACAGAGGCATTACTTTTGAAAGAATAACATGGCGCAGGCATCAGAGAGAATTGAGTTGAGAGAAAAAAATTTCATCATCATATCCTCAAAAGCACACAATCCAACACATTCAAACTTCCTTTATCGTGTTCAATTCACATCTAGTGGAAGACATCAAGTAAAACATCGCATCAAGGGAATGTCTTCTCCTTTATTCTGTTGTTTCTTCTTGTTTTCGTTATAATGTACCAAATCAAATCCAACCAAAGAGCTCATCTGTCTACATCTAAGTATGTATTGTACTAGACTGATAGACAAGTATTCTCCTCCACGTGCATTACCCTCAAAGCTATGGGCTTACATTTTGTTGTGGTGTTGTGTCTTATTCCCCTTTCTTCACAATACATTATCCTTGATGGTTATGTGTTTGTGTTCTGCCTGTTCGAGCAATCTCTGAAAATAGCACTTTCCAATATCACGATTGACCAATAAATAATTGTAGAAAATCTTCAAGCTCTCCACCGCCGCACACAACAACAGTCGCTACCACCAACACCCAAAAACTCTTTTTTTACCGACCCACCAAATGCTCATTCATTCACTCCCCTGCATTATATTTCCTTACATTGTTAGCTCTCGGAAATAATGTGTTACGTTAAATGATCAGGTTCCTTACTACTACTACATATTTTGTGAATGAGTAGCAGCTTAGAACTAAGCTCTCCACCGCCGCACACAACAACAGTCGCTACCACCAACACCCAAAAACTCTTTTTTTACCGACCCACCAAATGCTTATTCATTCACTCCCCTGCATTATATTTCCTTTACATTGTTAGCTCTCGGAAATAATGTATTGCGTTAAATGATCAGGTTCGCTACTACCACATATTTTGTGAATGAGTAGCAGCTTAGAACTTGTGAGCGCAGAAAACAAAAGAGAGAATTCCACGGACATTCACATCATATCCAAATACTCGAATTAGCTCTAATCTCCGCTCATCCATCTTTTTCGAAACTTCTGTAGTTGTCGTAATTGCTGCCGCTGAACCAAGCTCCCAATCTGGTATTCATCGAAAACTTGGTTTATTTTCGAGATATGAAAATGAGTGCGTATATATACATTCGTTAATTCTACAGTATTTCTGCGTTTTCATGAGTTTTCCTTGCAAGTGGGCTACGTATTCAACTTAATGTAAGGACAGTGTGCTACACAAACTCTCTTGTAAAGATGAAAGCTAATTGAGACACAATCAGTCATCGTCATAAATCAATAATATATTGCTGAGAAAATCTCTTTGATGCCAAGTAAAAAAGAGTAATATCCTCTCAAAAGAGTCTCTGTAGTCTGCATGTGTGTAGTAGTAGTAGCATTGTCAGTAGTGCTGTTGCAGAACATTCATTTTTTCCTTTCTTTTTTTTCTCAATTGATCAGTGATCCTTTCATTATTACTACTACTGCATACTCTTAGTTCTTGAATATTTTTGGATGTATTGGTATTAGCATAGCACTATTTGTTATTAAAAGTTGAAAGTAACAAGTAAAGTTGGTATGTTCGTTTCGCAACAATCTTGAAATACAAAGTTGCATTACTTATGACTTGTGTGTATTATTATCATATATAATTTCCAGAAGCTCACATGTTTATATCGTAAGATGAAAACATTTCTGATTATAGCGTCAGCCACGCGTGTGTGAGTTTGTGTATCTAATGCGTAGCTACTTTTAGACATCATCCTCATTACTTAACCAGAAGCGGATGATATGTTTATGACAAAAAAAATATCTTCACTATCTTTCCCTGCCATCTTAATAGAATTACAGGCATGAGAGGCTACCTAACATATAAAATAGCATGCTAGTTTGTCGTTTGTGTGTACACATTACTATTTGTGTAGGGGGAGGAATCTCGTAAGTCAACCAAGAAAACCTCCGTTCGATAGATAGAAAAAAAATAGTCCATGCATTAAAATACCTCGTATAAAATAGACTGTCATGTAAGCATTCCAAAAAATTATAAATGAACATGAAAAAAGTGTGTTTTGTAGATTGCTGGTAAAGAAGAGAGGCTTTACCAATCCTCAACAACAAACAGCTCTCCGCAGATTTACTACCAAGTCCTCGTCTGTCTCGGCAACAGCCTCACTCTTGTAGTAAGTTCTATTCCCTCCTCTCTCTCTCTCTAGTAGTGGTAAGTTACTTGCATTTACGACAAAACCGTGCATTCACTTTATTTCACGAATAATTTGTAACGCATGCATGTGTGGTGGTATGGTTGTAGGAGTGGTATTATATTGGAGTATGTAAGTCAAGAGCCTTTAAATTGGAAGGATATATGGAGTAAATAAATTGTAGACTTATTTTTTCACTATGAAAATCCAATATTTTCTTCATTCGTTGCACAACTTTATTTCATTTTATTTCCAAGTCGAACTCAGTTCTTTAAATAAGAAAAGTGGTTGTTCATGCTAACTGTGAGAGAGTTGTTGTACCGTTGCTTGTTGTGCAAGCGACATTCTTGGGCAAATGGGAATGATCATGATGGTCGGTCGTCGTAGATTGAACAACTTTCAACTTCTTTCTAGATTGTTTGGTAGCAGTGTTGACGCAGCAATAATGATAGAGTTATTTCCTCTTTTTAAATATATCATTTTTTATGTACACAACAGAGGTAGATATGTTTACGCTCATGTTTGTTTTCTACTTGAGAATGTCCCATGCTGATGTTTTTAAATAATACCGTGGAATTATAATTTACTACGATATGACACATTTAGTCGGATTTAGTCAGCCGGAGGAGGAGAGACCCTGCTCGCTCATTAAATCGTACAATCTCAAAGTCACAACTACTGTATGAACGATATGTATGTAAGAATTTTATTTGTCACAGACACAGAGGCTTCATGAAGAACGCTTCATCAAAGCAAGGAATATTTTCCTCATTTGTCGCATTTTTGTAAATTTGGCTGAATAGCGAAGCAAAGGACTGTTATTTATGAGGGTTATAATACTACATACCTATATATGTATGTATGATGTGTTTTGCAATTTTTTTTACAAATATGTAACAAAAGTAAAATGAAGGGAATCTGTAGAGAAATGCCTACGTATGTATATATGTATACCACAATATCTTCAATTATATTATTGTAATACATTACAAATTGCATCGCGCAACTCTGAAACTGATTGCGAGAAGAAGACATTTAACTGAATGAGTGCGAGTGGGAAAAGTAATAATAAGAGAGAAGGATTTTTGTTCTGAAACGTGACACTTCTATGCTGCTACCTCTCTACTAGTAAGATGATAATTTTGGTGAGTAGTAGTATAAAATGTATACATAGATAGACATGATATGGATATATATCTGTCAAAATTACACCATTTTGTCGCTTCCCAGGAAGTATAAAAATATTTTTCTGCTAATTGCAAAACCTTGTGTTATTGTGGGATGCCTTTTAGCACTGCTAACACTTTTTTTAAAAAATATAAAGAAATGACAAAGCAAAATGATATAAAGTGTAGTAACAACGAAAACAGCGTAATGCCATTAGATATGTCATGGTAGGATGATTTGATAATGATGACGAGTCGTCATCATTGACGACGACGTTGATGTAGGATGAGATATCAACTTGACATTTCTGCTTAATTGTTTTGTGTACTACACTGATGCTTCTACAGTTAAGTAGAGTTGTGAGTGAAATAGATGAAATGAAAGAGCCTAATGGCTTAACTCAACATTAAACAGCAGAAGCATTGACAAAAAACATCAGATTTTAGTTATCTTTATCTTATATGCTTACTTTACCAAGAAGCAAGCAAAATGCGGTCTTCATCATTTATTTATGGATCCAAACAAACAGTTGTGGCAGTACGTAGTGGTGCAAGCGAGTCTTTCAATGTCATCATTACAAATGAAAGAAGGGAAGATTGGATTTTCTCCAAATGAACACTCCAATAATATTAAAGTAAATGACTTGTAAGAACAATAGACAATTTTCCTAATTATTGTAAACAAAAGCAACAAAAGAAGGATTTTGGAAAATGATGTTTCTCTTATTTCACTCTGCGAACTCGACAGTTGAGTATTTACGCGGAACAGAGTGCCGGCCGACAACGGCGACAACAACGTCGGCGGTATGGTGGTAGTGGATTCGGTAATTGTGGTGTTAATCTGCTGTTGAGCTCGTGCTTCTTCAGTTTACACGGATAATATTATGACTTCTTTAAAACAAGATTTACAGTTTGAGGAGACTACTACTGCGTACTACTGGCAACAAACTCTACGTCCGTGCATCCTGTCCTGCAGATTCTTTATACGATTGAATGTTTTAGCTTAGTTTACCGCTCCACAGTCGGCAGTGTGTACAACCCAATTCGAAACATAAATCGTAGTGTTGAAAGAATGTTTTTCTTTTTGCTATTTTTCATTTTTGAAATAATACACCTACCTAACCAGTGCTTCAAGTTTATAAGCTCAAAAAAAGCAACAGTAAAAGAAACAGCGCACATAAGCAGAGTACACTACTTCAGATTTGAGGATGATTTTATCTTTTGCATGACATATTGTAAGTGCAGCAATACAAGCCTGAGGACTCTTTTTTGGCTGCGCTCATTCATTCATTGTCATTATCATCATCATCATCATTGTCGTCATCGTCGCTTCCCTCTTCATGTTTCACTGCTGAAAACCAAGAAAAAGCTGCAAATCTACGACTTTTGCTAGCTGTTGTAGTGTGTTTCACTAAAATTACTGCAATGGTGACGATAATAATGTAGGAAAGGCAATTAGACTTCGTTGTATAAACCACAACCGTCAAATGTAGTTTTATTCAGTCTTTTCTCTTCAAAATATTTCTAATTTATCACATGGAAATGAGGACGACTTGTCTCCCTCTCTCTCCTGTTTCTTCTCTCGTGTGCTCCCTTCTTCTTCAAAAATACAGAAAGTTGTTGTTCTGTTCTGTGAAAGCAATAAGAGCAATATCTTCGTGCTTACCTTTTTTCCTCCTCACTGCTCGCTGCTGCTGCATCTGACTTATGATTGGTATACAAAAGATATGGCTGTTGTTGTAAAACAGGTACATGCCTATTAGTGGGTATATTTATGCCAAGCCGCACCATGTGCTGGTGTTGAGTGGTAAGATGGAATTTGGAAAGCTTTTACTGAAAACCAAGCTACCACCACTGTTTATAGCAATTTCAGTGAAAACAATAGATTCAGCTTCCTGTTGCGATTCCTCCTCAGTTTTTGTTTCTCAAAATCCCATGTTTTCTTCCATTCAAATTTGAAATGGTTACGGTGATTGGCCATTGTAGCATTTTGCTCATTGTTCATACCCACTACCTACACACATTTTATTAGCAGTAGGTACTAATTTGTAGCAATCTGATGATGGAGCTTTCCAATTTTATTACCACTTGTGCGTCATAACACTGTGTTATCAGCAAGTAAGATTATGCTAATTCAGCAGTAAAATTGTTTCTTTTTGTTTCAAATCCATTTTTCATCTAGAAATTATATTATCAATTTCACTTTCTGCAGTTTCCCTTCAAGGCAAAAGTCTTGCGATAAAGTTTTCCATCATGATATAATAATAAGCTTATATTGTGCTAATTACCTTCATCAATTTGAAAACACCTGAGAATATTTCTCAGCCATAGACACTTGTTGTTTTTTTACGATTATAGCTTCGTTCGACCATTGATAACAATAATGCATCATTATTATCATTGTAATAATTTATTAATAAGAAGGGCTATCGCCGCATTGATTTACAGGGAGGCAGCTGCCTAAAGATATCGTGTAATGTCTCTCTGCTTTATAATAATGCAAAGTTGGTCAACTTTCATAGAAAAGCACAAAGCTCTTTTAATAACTTAATCGGAGTTTGTTATCTTCTCGAGGCAAAAAACTTTGAGCTGTCTTTCTCAACTCGCCATGATTGATGATGGCTTTTTGCACTGCCAGCCAGAAGTTTGAAAGAAAAGGAGATCATTTATAGTCAGGAATCCGCTTATAATGACTGATAATGGTTACAATTATCTGTGCGTGAGTGTGCGTATACTTTATAACTTTGTCAACTCGCCAGCATGAGTGTGCTATGCTCAGGGGACAAAGATTGAGGAAATTTATTTGATTTCTTAAAAGATGACCGTACTTGTTTGCTACATTTTGCAATCTACTACTCCCTTGAGAAAATTAATGATCCAAGAAATAAAACGAAAAGGAACACTCACGAGAAGGTGTATTTAAATATATTATGTTTCTCCATATGTAACAATATTTTTAATTTGCTCAGAACGAAAATACTGTAATGTACGTCTAAACACTTATGTATTGCAATTAAGTTTTTACCTTAATGAACTCGTTGAAAGCTGTGATAATTGTTTATAAAATATTATTTCATTTCAAATGATTCAAATTTCAATTCAATCCTACTAAGATGTGATTGCATGCAAAATTCAATTTCGTTTTGGTAAATAAATAAATGAACAGTACAGCAAGGTAATTGTACTGAGAATTGCAATACGAATGCAGTTGCTGCGTGCTGACAGGACAATGAATTTTGAAGAGTCATCCTGATAATTATTACTATTCTTATTCACAATTTATCATTTATATTGCCCAAGATTACAAACAAGGTTACCTTTACTTATAGCAGCGCAAATAGTTAACCAACTTAATATTGTTTATTCTATAGCAAGTGACAGGGCCACAAATGATGATAACCGTAATGTAGGACAAAATAGTCACAACCTTAGAAATAATATGGATGACGACCATAGTGAATGTAATAGTTTGGCATTTTATATTTTACCTATAAATATAATACCTACCCACCGTTTTAGATGATATCAGATTGAGATTGAAGATAAGACACAGTAACACAGATGAACCTTTTAAAGCTGTCATCGAATGCATGCTCTAACGTCAAGGGAGTCATAAAAGTCGGAGTGGTAGAGTACCTTTTTAACTGACCGTAAAATTGTCTATTTCGATCAAGACTCAAGAGTAGTAGTAGTAGTGATGGTACATAGTAAGATGGTATGAACGAAGTGTGCGCATCTTTTATGGCTACATTTGCTACTACTTATTATATACATTCTGCACACAGATATTCTACTGAAATACAAGAGAATCGCAAAGAGATGCATACATGTAGTATTTTTTTTGTACAGTAATACAGAACACGGATATTAGTCTTATTTTTCTTATTCTTCTAATCCGCATGGTACAAACATTCGAAACAAGAAACCTGCTGCCTGTATCACTTTTATAGTACACAACAGGTTCATCAAAATTGCATCTTACAAGTAAGTTGAGCTGATTTTTTTTTTTTGCTGCAAAGGAAAGATGAAAAAAGACGAAAGGAGTAGCAGCAGCATTATTTATGTATTATAAGGTCAATTGCACGTTTTATTTCATGATAGCCAGTAAAATGATCAGGAGGAGGACGAAATTGGAGATACAATATTTTTCATTATATACATTAGTCGGTTCTTAACCCTCTGCTATATGTATGGAAGTGAATTTTTTATAGCATTTCAGCTAGCAAGCAAAAATGTGATTCAGTTTCTTTATCATCGACCAGTTTTTCCCACTACTTTTGACATACAATATTATTTCTGGCTGATGTGATAAGAGGATATCAAGTTGAAATAAAACAATCATATTGAGCCCTCTTTTTTTCCCTTTTTATAACACTCGTAATCTAAATAGTTTCCTTTTGGTTTCTCACCATCTGCAATATATATGTATGAATCTTTCATCTTGTAGAAAATTGGAATTTTCTTAATTTTGTTAATATTTTAGCAGATGTATAATATATTTTCATTTTCACATGAATTGTTTAGTTTGCACTCAAGCCAGAAGTAGGAATCAAAAACTGTTTCGTGTAGATATTTTGTATAATATGTTAAAGAGACTAATGCAGCTTTTCAACTCACAGTTCATTTTCTCTGAGAATACTTCTTTTTAATTCGTTTGAATTCTAGTCAAATATACTTTGCACACTACCACTCCACAAGTCAGCTTTGTCCAATATAAGAAGCCTCCCACTAAGCAACTTAAATGAAATCTTTGTCCCTCAGTTATCGTCATCATCATGCAAAACATTGAAGATAAGTAGATTCATGCGTCAACCAAGTCCATTCAATACAATTATTCCTTTGTTCAATCTGTTTTGCATTCATAGAAAACACACAGTAATGTCGTTTTCTCTAGTTTGATTTTTTGTTGTTTTTAATGCAATCTTTGTACTCGACAGTGACTAGCAAAAAAAGTAGTGCCTGCCATGCCACGATTCTCTGTTTTGATGATCGTAAAAGAGGATAAAAAGAAGTACAAACAATTTACACTTTGAGTATGTATTTCATAAAGTGGTGGTGGTGGAGACGAGTACAGACAGACAACAGACAGAACAGCATCCGTTTACCACACACTGCAAAAGAAGAAACAATGTCAAAAGTATAAAACGCATAAGCAGAGAAGTAAAACCTTTTTTGTAACAATAGCATAAATAGGTGATGTTGTCTGTGTTGTGGAATTACGTTTTTTGTATCTTTTTAAAGTTACGGTTTCCATTTGATTACCGTTTTTCCTCAGCACTCTAGGACAAACCTAGAAAACGACCACAAAAAAGATTTGCACCAAAAGTACATTTCACACCTTCAATATAATTATAGACGACGATGAATAGACTGTGCATGAGTGTAATAGGCAATGGAATTTTTACTCCTTCGCATATATGTGCATGTATACCAGGAACGAAGATAATAATATAAAAAACCATGCGGATTTTCTCACAAATCTTTAGTAAGGGAAACATTATGTTTCAGGCAGACAACCATGCAAATATGGTATCGGCAGACAAGAAAATGTATGCCTTTTACCTATAGAGTATGTAGTACACCTTCACCATCCCTGAAACTTCTCACGTTTTCTTTTGTCAATACACTTAATAATATGAATATGGAAGGAAATGGTTGCTTTTCTCACTTTAAGTGTTTTTATACATTTACTAACATTTGATTATAGTAGTGCATCAAACATGCTTCTGTTTTCCATTGTCTGCTCCTACTTTAAGCAAACACTTTTTTTTTGCATTGTTACAGCTTTTTACTTTGATAATGAAACAAACTTATACTTTTGGGATGATAGTAGTGGTACGTGCTTAAAGTCATATTATTTTCCTAAAGATTTTGTCAAAGAGCTGAATGCATCTTTTATCCCTTTGGTATTTGCACAAACTTTGTTTATGCATAAAAAAATGCAAAAACTTCTTTAACAAAAGTCAAGAATTTAATACAAAACACGAGGTAGTTGCTCAAGTTGCTGTTGCTTTCAACTTGAAAATAATGGAATAGTACAAGTCCTTGAAAAGAGTTTTTATTGTTGTTAAACAAAACAGACTAGGTTAGGGGAAACGGAAACGTATAACGACTATCCGTTGACACCTCCTTACTTGCACATCGTGTACTTTAACACAGCGTTGTTTACTTCTTTAATCTTTGCATCACATTATTGCGATTTTGATGTGGTTTGTGTTTCAAAAAGACGCATGCAATTAATGTAGATTGACGTTTTAACGCGTAACATGACAAGTTTCAAGGTGGTTTCTCTCATCTCCCTGCTGAAAGGAAATGTGACTGAAGTTGAATGAATACACAGAGATGAAGGTATTATTGTTGCGTTTGCCTTTGTCTTTGAGATGTAAATAATAGCACACCTATGTTTATCTCGCAATGAAGAAAGTACCCGTGTGAATGTCCGTTATAAATTACTTTGTCATGATATGCATGTAAGTTTTTAATGATATGCTTTTTTATCATTTTTTTCATACTACTATACAGTCCATTTTGGTTAAAGTGTAACTTGGTAAACATTTTATAGTCCTTTAATAATATAATAACATGCATGCTCGCTTAAAGGAAGTAAGTAATAAGCACAAATGTCAATAATAATATTCTATATGAGTGTTTAACCCAGATTGTAATTATTATCTTCAAAAACTATCATCAAATGTTTTCCCACGTTGCATTGAAATTGATTTTTATAAGAATCGGTGAAATCATTATTGCACGCTTGGTGTTATGCAGATGGTATGTGTATGTTTGAAATATATTATACATATACGTAGATTGAAGATTGTGCCCTTTTATCTTACGGAAAAGGCACTGTTAATATCACCACTGGTGGAGTCACTAATTAGCGAGAAACTATTACTAATACTACCACTACCACTGAGATTAACAAGGCCAGACGCATCAAAGCAACTGAGATTGGGACCCATGTGAAAATTGGGATCATTATACTGATCTTGATGGAACTGGAACTGTGGCTGAAGTCGGAGACTTCGGTGATGACTTGCGGGAAAGAATTGTATGTCATCAAAACTGTGATGGTTCATATTTTGTAGCATGGACGCAGCACTCATTTCACCACCGTCACCATTGTCTGTTATTGTATTCCCGGTAGTAATGTCATACTCAGCCCCTTCCCCATCCTCCATTTCGTCATCATCTTCTTCCTCCTTCATGTCCTCTGTTGGGATAGTTGACTTGACAGAGAGTGAAAACGCTAATTCCACATCACTACTTATTGCGGCATTCCTTTCATTATTTCTGAACTGTTGCTCCATTTCATTAGTCGCGGTTAACGAACTTTTTGAAACTGTGTCATGTTTTGTTTGCTCGACCCCTTGAAGCTTTTCAACCGCTGCGTGACTACCAGACTGACAGGCAATCGAGGTGTTTGGGGATGTTTGCGAATCGGAATCATCATCAATTTCATCATCACGTACTGTTTTTGTGGTAGTAACCACATTTGCTAAAGCTTCACTTTCCTCTGGATGTGCATGCTGCTGTGTTGCCGCTGTTGCTGCTGGCGTGTTGACATTGATATCCATTTCCGGTATAAGAATAGCATATAGAGAATTTGTAGCTCATAAGGAATAAATCTGCATGCAAAATTTAGACAAAACAAAAACGAAAAATAAATAAATAGTTTTTAAGCTTAAAGGCCATGCCAATGTAAAACAAAACATTTAGATAAAATATATTCAGCACATTTCAACGTGTGTGGCAATAGTAAATCATAGGTATATAAGGTATGATGTTCTCTAGCTTAAGAGTTTATCGTGTTGAAACGTAGAAAGAACATAAAATACAAACTTTATGACCCTATTCAACATACCAGGAGGAACATATTACTGTGTGTCTGTTCCTTTCCAGTGTAAACGTAGCCTCATTTTACGGCTGAAACTGAATAGTGCCAATGTTTGCATGAAAATCTAGATAGGAAACTAAATCCATTTACCTACGTTCTATGAATATGCCATATTTAATCAGGTCAATTTTATCATTTCACTGTAGTCGATTGCTAATTTAGCTTTTCCTTTGAAGTATACATGCCGAATGATGATGATGATGGTGGTGGTGGTGTGGATTTGCTTTATATCAGAGGGAGATAAAAGGAAACGCTTTTGGTCTCAGCATTTTGTAACTTCCCCTCAAAGTGTATTGTCATGATGAGTTTGACGAATCAGCAATTGAAGTTTTATTAATGAACACACCGTGGAAAACATTTCATTTCTCGATAAACGGCGAAAAGGCTAAATGCTTGACAATATTTAACAGAATTTCATCTAGAGTCTGCATGAAATGTCATGTTATTGTACACTTAACTAAACATAATAATGTTATTCATGACTCCGAATGACGTCTGATGATGATAATGACGACTAAAAATTGAAACAAAATAATGGCCGTAAAAGACAGTGCAATAATTAACGTACTCCATTTATTAGCATTGATAATGAGATGCACGAAACAGTAATTAAAACAGCTAAATTCACTCATAGCTTTTTACAAAGTGTACATACGTACTACGTACCTGTTTTCTACCGGCCTGGTAAATAGCAAAAGTTGTGATGAGAAATGGAACAAAAAAAACAAGCATAGTATTTATTATGATTTATGCTTAGGAAATGAAATATTTTTGATTATAGCTGTCACAAAAAACTGATTTTGATTAAAGAAAATTTCTACCAAAAATAATTTATGAGAAGCAAATGTGCAGAGTAATTGTGGTGGTCTCGTTTTGCTTTCCACTTTTAAAATGTGGTTGACTCTGTATGCAAGCTTTTTTATGCTTCATTAAAGAAAACAAACTAATAACATACTACTTTATAACTGTGTGTGTGCTCTCAATTTATGAATGGATGACAATAAACAAACTCTGCTGACGATAAAAATACGGCTTGTTATAACAAGATTCAACCCTTTAAATTATTTAGTTTCTCTCTGCTCATCAACATTTTTGCATGATAGCAGTCGTGTAACATGTAACCCAACTGAATAATATCAAAAGTCTAATAAAATTTATCAAAAAGTCAATATTTATGAATACAAAATCAACACAAGGATGATACAATTCATTTCTTGTGAAAATTCATTTTTATTACATTGCTGTAATGCTTTATCATTTGCAAAAAAAAAGTAAATAACAAATTATTAAAAATACTTCTAGCTAGGTCGTCACTCTAATGAGGAACTCTATTGAAATTAATGCCAACTGCGAGCTCCTTTCCTAATAAAGTACCTTGATAACATATTGTTATAAATGAATTCCATCTTTTTTGAGACATAAAATAAAAAAGGAACCTCAATGTGTTCTAGTGACGTGTGTGTATTACTGCTTTTTTGCACTGTACCAAATGGCTAAATGGCATTCAATCAATTACTGTAAATATTAATAATAACTCATCATCATCATCACGATTACAATACGCATGGGTCGTTCCACAAAATTCTTGTTAACGCTGTTGTTTAACGTTCACAAATACATGGAAGCAGCCGCACAGTTGATGGTTGAGGTTTACCATGCGGATGGAAACCTGTGAATACTGCTGTCGTATGTATTTGTTCCTCAATCTGTTATTTGCTCAGCCTTCACCTTCTCAGCACAAGAGACATAACAGTAATGAGTAAAATCTGCTTCGTAACGAATCTTATCACAGTGATTGCAGATTTTACCTACTTGAATACCGTGTACTACCTACTCACTGTTCTTGAGTTTCATTTGTCATTCAGGAACGGCAGTATTACGCATGTAGTAATTTTCTATTACAGTGATGATGTGAGAGTGATGTATGTGCTTTGGTATAAAAAGGTGAAATTGTAATAACACTGAACTAGGATTATAAAAGAGCTGATGATGAGGCGTTGTGAGCTATTTATATAATATTATAATAATATTGCCAAGTGCCAAGCATGCCAATGTCATGCCGTATTACATTCCTTAATGATATTTCATTCACCATCATCATCAACAACACCACCAGTTTGCCTTTTTAATATACAAGCTTTCTGAGAACATGCCAATGTTTTCCAAATTCATTGGATTATCATTGTCATCATCCTAGTATCAATCGACATTGTTAAATTACTAGCAGCACACATGAGGTGCTCCAATGTCTGTGATGGATTTTCGTGTCTCTTCTATATTCAAAATTGTTACGTGTCTTTCTCGGGAGAACAGCGAACAAGCAAATGATTGACATTTTATTGGGCTCATCGTGTCTCATTTTATGCAAATACTATTGGTGGTGTACCAATACAGCTACGATATTGATAAGTAGAAATAACCAAGCTCTTTTTTTCCATATCCGAGGCAAATTCCAAGATAATACAGAATTTACACTCTGGCATTGCAACGTTTTTTTTTCCTTCCTTCTACACACCTACACACAAGCATACTTAAAATGAAAGAGCGATATTGTATAGGGTTTTAAACAAGACGGATATAAGTACATACATTCAGTTCCTGAAAGTATGATATACTGTTCTACTTGTACTGATAAGTTATTCTTTGTATTACCTCCCACAACATACACAACCACCTCATATTTGTCTAAAAATATTCATCTTTTCTCTCCTGATGCCATGAGGCATTTGCTGATTTACATGCAAAGAGATGAGATATGACAGATCAAATCACCAATCTCATGTGCGCACTACACTCTCAAAAAAACCTGCTATAAGCTCTCTTGCACATGAAGCAGAAACATTGACATACATACATATTATTCAGAATTCACAAACAGGTATGTGCCATGTAAAAAATAAGCTAGCACTTTTACGCTAGCTTCCTGCAACCAGGCCATATTTTGATGCTAATACACATACCTAATAAGGTATATATTTTGCTATGCAATCTCTTTTCTCACACTTTTCAATCAAAGTTTGTTTAGCATCATTTATTTATTGTCACTTTTGGAAGATGTTTTCCTATTTTGAATGCCTATAGATCTGAAGTAAAAATTCTTTTATCAGCATACTCTACATACACATTTGCATGCTACAAAATCCTCCACTTCCTTCCAAAAAAATAAAGCTAGATTGGGTTGAATATTAAGTGTGATCGTTCTCTCTGATAAATTTTCTCTGTATAAATTCATGGATAAAACGGAATTTCAAGGATACTTCAACTTGGGCTCGTACTTTACTCAAGTGCTTTCTCTGCTTCTCATGGCTCATCAGTAAATCAAAAAGGGATTTTACTCTGAAAAGCGCTCATGCCTTCATTTAGCTTTTAAATAAGTAGTTTTACGGTGTGTGGGTGGGTATGTACATA
>JAHZMZ010003135.1:0-15126 GCA_027743805.1 Lepidocyrtoides sp. E14 | reverse complement strand
GGAAAGTAGCAAATGAATTTTACCAAAACCTCCTTTTCATTTGTGATAGGTGCAAGTCCGTAATAGTCCACCAAGCCTTGTTGGTCTTTGGCTCCACTATTTAGAAGATTTCTTACCTGACTATCTAGTGTGAAACATTGATTTATGCTATGCACCGTTTCGTCGCGATACTGCACAAGAACGGAGCCTGCTGAGAGAATTATAGTACCAAGGATCCAGAAAATGAGCCCGGTGACGATCAACAATTGGTTGTTTTGCCGTTCAAGCGCCTCTCTATCCTCACTATCCTCTTCTGAGATATCAGCGGCGGCAAAGATTTTAAAAAGCAGATAGCCTATAATTGTCAGCTGAAGGATTTGACCGAAGAAGTAGATCCAGCAGCACCATGTGAAATAGTAGTACGATGAAGTTTGAACAAAACGATTTAGTTTACTGTCCCAAAAGAAGCCTCCGGTAGCTGTGTATTTAACAAGGGGACTAAGTCGATTTGAGATATCCTTCTTCATACGTTCTGTAAGCATTTTGGTAGTAGTAGAATGATGAACTTGTGCAAACTAAGTGACTGGCTAACGTTTTTTTCTTGTGGCGTTGCTAAAGTATTTTTGGTCAACCTAATTGCGTCCGTGGTCAAGAGTATTTAAAAGCAATTTCGATAAGGTCAGATAGTCATTTTTCCAGTTATTGTTCGTTCAGGGATAGTGGTGGTTATAATAATAAAATAAATTGAGAAGACCAAAATATAATTCTGGCGAATCCAGATCATGGCAAGCCATTGAAGTCAAGCTCAGTGCTTGTTTGAAGTTGTTTGTATTTTTTTGCTGAACAAAATCAAAAACATATCCGATGTGCGTATCTTGCTTGTAAACTACACTGGCACATTGGCACTAGTCATTAGTATAATGCCAATGAACCACAATGTTGTAAGACCTGTGTTTAAAGCGTCCATCGTGATGGATAAAACATTAATATTTTTGCTGTTGTGGCTCAAAAAGCGTGTGCAAGTTTTAACCATGTTATGAAAGTTCACTTATTCGAAATCAAAATTTGGAAAATTTCAATGATAATGGTTCAAGGAACTTGTGTAATTGTGTATGTAAGTAGATTAAGAAGGTTTAAAAAATAAAAGTAGACAGACGAACTGACAGGAAGAGTGATTATAGGCTCCTCTACATTAACCATGTAGCGAGCTCACTTCTGATTAGCTGTCCTCCTGTGTGACTTTGAGTCGCTTAAATTTGACTGAAATAAAATGTTGATTTATAATTAAATACCTAAAATGGAAAAGCTGCTGAATGCAAAAGTATATGAAATTCCTATCTTTTTTTGGATCACAAAGGTTTCTTTAAAGTTGGTAATTTTTTTCTGTAGCTTTCAATCGATAGCACGTGTACTACCCAAAGGACAAAATGAAATTTCAGTAGACATATTTATAAACCAAGCAACGTCAGTCTTATATTACCAAGCCAAATTTATTTTACGCACACTGTAAAATCCGCGCTCATTTTCCAAAAGCAATAATATAAATACTTGAAGGTTAAAATTTTGTTCATTTCATCTGTATGTCTCTTAAATTTAACTTCGTACTTCATATTTTACAGAAATAACTGCCATCCATGTTTATCTTTTCGGTTTGATCTCCGTTTTGCAGTAGTTTACACTAGAAAAAAATTTGTTATCGAGAACACTTATCCCAGTAATGAAATCATACAGCAAAAAAACCTTTACAAACCCAGTCACACTTTAATGATAATTTCACAAAATATCTGTGTAGATTACAGTTCAATTAGAAAAGGTATCTTCTCAGATTTGATACCTACGAGAAAAGGTATCAAATTAGTTCATCTTTTCAGATTTCCAGCAATACCTGTGTATTTGCTTAATTATAACGTTTAGCTTTCGACTATAGCTATAGTGTTGGTTAGGACAAGCTAAAATAAAACAACATCAAGCAACTTTAGCTTAATCTTTAGTTTTTTCCCATTTTGTTTTCTGTGTTTAATGATGGCAATTAAAATTCAACACAGATTAATAATTTTACTCTGAAAGAAAGAAAATGTACTGTTTCGAAGGTTTTTTTTTCGTTTTACGTAATAAATGTATTATACGTTTTATACAATGTAAGTAAAACTTTTATGCGAAGTTATGTCCAACCATATCAAATATTTACATCGTTTTCTTCAGTGCCCAGAAAATACAATTTTGAAAGACAATGAAGAAGTAAGTGGAGTAAGAGAAAATTCAAAATGCCGAATATGGTTATTTTTTGTCTGTAATAAGTTAATGTTTTGGCTACAAGCAGTTCATTCGACATGTCTAAAAAACACGTACGTTTTTACTGCGTGTGGCTGTGAAAAGTGCTATTAATCATGTCGAAATGGCAGGTTCACTTATCAGATGATTTTGAGCATACTATGAATTTTACAAACCGGTTGTCCTCCCTAATTATATTTTTTGTCTAGCAGTCTGTCGGGTCAAAATATCATGGCATCTAGCAAACTGTTCTCTAGTTGGTTGTTAGCCTTTTTGTTCAATTGGAGGGTCTAACGTTTATTACACGTAATCTTAAATTTTTTGCTTCTCTGCCATTCTCTCTTTGTAAATTGCAGTGTTTGCAACATTTAATCAGATATTTCAGATTCCGACACAAAAGCATTGATGCTTCTTCCATAAAAACACGTTTAGTTCGCCAGAAATTTGAAAAAGTAGAAAACTTGACTTCAAACAGTTCTAAAATAAGCAGAGAAATAGCCAATCCCAGAACAAAAACTGTGGTTAGAACAATAACTCGGTGTACATGGTCTTCTGAGGCGTCAGATCGCCTAGGAAATGGATTTCCATCATTAAGCAGTTGATTGTTTGATCCATAAGCGAATATAAAATCAGAATACTTCATCCACCATTCTACTGTGCCGGTACTGGGTAGATTTTTTATTTTAAAAAACGTACTTCTAGGAAAATTTCCCATCAGGGGATATCCTTTCAAACATTTTACCACTTACCTCCTTTGCAAACCATACGGGTGCGTCATCTTTCTTTAAGAAAGAATATATAAGCAATGCCATATGGTCTGTTAAAATGGCACCGGAGCGGTTACAGGTTGCTACATGGGAAAAGAAATCATCCAGAAATTCAGGATGCATACTAACGCCAACGCCATTGTTGTCTTTTAAAATAACAGCCATTCAGGAGCTAGGGTATTCCAGTAGTAGCGTTTAAGAACGATAGGTTCTGCAAGCTTTACCGAATCTATGTCGATTCCACGGAAATTAATCAAATGAACTGTGCAACCTTCAAATGCGTTGATGAATTTTTGAAAAAGGTTTAAGAATGCGGCTTGGCTGCTTGATAATTCTGTATTGATACATATACATCAAGAAAACAAGCCAATAAGCATCCACCAAGTTGTTCCAAAATGAATATATATTTTTGCGTTTTTCATTCTTTCCTCCAATTTCGACATAAATCGTGATGTAAATTGCAGCAAAAACATTTATTCTGACCTGATATTATTCATGCAAAAGATTTGCCATGGTTCCAAAAAAAATATGTAGGTGGAAGCAAATTTTTTTATTCTGGTTGGTGTCTTTCTGGAAACCAAACACGCAAGAAACTCTGAAGCAAGAAGGAATTTGAAATCCAATAACTATTTCACCGTAGACTGCTCCACGTATAGTTCTTGGCTTAATGCAGTAGACAATAATCAGCTTGACAAAAATTAACATTTGTACCTAACATCCACCTAAAACCGAATACATAACTACAAACGATACTAATTGCTTTTGCATTAAGCTGGCCAATGCAACACTGTAGTAGTCGTAACACTGATGTTGCCAAAATTTAGCTGCAGGAAAATGTGCTTTTGAGTCACAAGGAAAATATGTGTGCTCACAGCGCTTAGAACTTGGCCAGTCCCTTTTAAATAAAACTCACTAAATAAGTAGGACAATAAAGAAATTTAAAATATGTGGAGAAAAATAATGGTTGGAAATTTAGTGATGGTTAGCAGGACGAGTATTTTTTTAAATTAATTAAAATGAACATTATAGCATAAATGTATACTCATGTACCTAAACCTTCGACAGCGCTATTACACAGAAATTGAAAAAAAACTATTTATGCATGAAAGCATGCCTCTGACGTCCCATTGAGCTCTCACGAAGTTCAAAGGTTGGAGAGAGCAAGAAAAAAATGTGTTCTCCTTCATATGTTAGCTCTGCTGCTGCTCTTGCTTAACTTACTTTTATCCAACGGATATTAGAGCCCATTAAAATGACCATGGGACTAGTAGAAATTGTGTGCAAACTATTTTATTAGGCTATCATAACTTATAATTAAAGAATCTATTCAGATTTTTGAAAATACATAAATAGTTTTCTGCGGCAAAGTCGCAGAAACAGAAAGGTGGTCAGTGTTGGATTGCTTAGTTCACATATATGCTCTTGACTGAAAACAACATTTCTAGCTTACTCCAAACTAAACTTTATTATAAAAACGTTCAAGACGCAGCAAACCGACTAAGTATTTTTCTAATTTAATTGGTTTGTAAGCTTTGACGACATGAAGGTAGAAATTTTTAACATTAATCGCATAAGTAATATCAAGTGTTATGGCTTCCATCCTTTATGGAGAAGAGGTATGGTGTATATTCAACAAAAACTTACCTTACGAGACGCACTTAAGCTAATTTCCCTTTTTACGATTTGACTGGTTTAGAGTACTAACAATGGAGGTACGGAATGTGAACAGGAACTTTTAAGCCATACATACATGTCAACAGTCAACACATCAAATACTTCTGAAATAATCTGACCAATTTTTAGTTGCAGCAGCAGGGCGGTTGGGTATTGGTTTAAAGCATTTAAAGACATGCATGAGCGCGACGTGACGGCCAAAAATACAATATTCATATTTTTAGTGACTAATTTTATTGATCGACTAAAATGTCAACAAATATCATCTGTTGAATCGGTCGAAGCATACCTATCTACAGAACTCCGTACTCTATGCAGAAAGTAACATAAAACATAGCTTCGTGGTAGTTTGGTATGAAAACGCCACGAATTTGGTTTCATTGGCGCTCTTTAGTCAATCGAAGCCCGTTACATGAGTTGATGTATTTACTTATGAGAATAACACAATACAATACGGGGACAAATCTATTAGAATATAATTAAGTTGCGGAAATATCTACCATGAAGTGATTTTGGAGTGCAGGACAAACAAACATGGCAATGCCAAGACTAACAAGTTATTAAGCGGAATAAAAAGTTAAACTACAACTAAATAACTTAAACACAAATCTACGATGTCATCAGAACGTTTGTTACCCATTCGAACCGTTTTTTTGAAGTTTATTTTACGATTTCGGGGAGATATTGGAAAGTTATTAGGGTGTATTTGCATGGAAAAAGGTGCACTTGCAGCACATCAGCTAAAACTAATACCTTAGCCATTTTAAATTCTATTGAAACTTCATATGAGGCTTATCCTTTGCTGTCCCTTCAACTTTCAGTTCTTCCAAAATATCTTCCAGATACTTTCAAAAACAATTTAGAACGGGAACTTAAAACTGTCTACCGTCACTTTGCCTATATGCAAAACATTGTTGCCTGCTTGAACGATGTTTTGGCCGTTACGTCGCGTTAGTTATTAAGCCAAGGGCTTAAAACTTTTCCCATTAGCCTTGTCGAAAATTTTAGGGAACACTTTTTACCTTAGAGCTACAATCCTTTGTCGCTGCCAAATACAAGTGTGATCTTGGCTGTTATTACATGTGGTTGACATTTGACATGCTTGCACCGTTTATCAAAGAATTGGGTATCCCAGCAATTCTGTTTTAAATCAAACTCTCTTTTAGGAATATAATCCACACATTTTGAAATTGGGGCGCACATTACTTCGGGGAGCAACAGGGTCATAAGATTTTAGTATCCTAGCAAGTATGTAAATATTGAATTGTAATACCCACCAGCGGTGGAACCAGAAAGATAGGGGGTATATCATCTCCCCAGGTTTAGAATATACAAGATCTGGTGAGAAACTCCCCAGAAAATTGGAAACAACGCAAAGATTTACCAACATTAGCATCGAAGATTTCATGAAATAGTATTTTGTCACCGACATTAAAATTTATAGCTCGCTCTACTCGCAATACAATTTTTTATTGATACAGAGTTCATTAAATGTAACATTTTCTAGAGACGGTTAGTATATTTTGAGGCCACAAGTAGACTGTAACTTTATCGTTATCTAACCGAAGAATGGTATCAGCATTAACCTAATTGCATAAATTAGCACTAAATGCACTAAATGGTGTTTAACTATCAAACTCTACACGGTGGATGGAATGAAACATTTTATTTAATATCTTTAAGTATACTATTTGTGTAGTGCATTTGAAAACCTAGAAATTTATTCTTTTGATTTTCATTATGTAACTAGATATAACGCTCATTTTTTACGTAAATTTTGTCAAATGGCCTTTTAGGAGTATTGTTGCCCCCTTCGAAAGCTACACAAAAACTGTTGGCAACAAAATGGGGTTAACTCTAAAGGACCACCCTTATGAAAGGGGTATGCTTGGAATTCACAAATAGATGAATCCAGGCTCAAAACTATGAACAAAATAACAGTTCAAGACCAAGCGACACGTATTTTCACTAATCATGGAGAATGTGGACTTTATTTCTATGAACAAGTGTATAGCTCCACAGCCAACGAACAACTAACTCCTCCTATTACTGCGTCCCTAGCTTTTATACTACACTGCTCGAGTTACAAAGGGGTGCACAAATTACATAATTTGTGCAATACAATACAAATAGTAATAAGCTGTGCTCGAGCAGCACACATAACAGAATTGAACTTACATAAATTTGCATACAAATTACATAAACATAAAACTATTCATATGGCACGCAAATTCTCCAGTTTACATAATACGGCGGCAACAAGTACGATGTAAGACTTATTATTAAATGAGGCAACATTTAACATTAAGGGTTTATAATGACTGCTGAATCATGATTCAACCCGTTCCCCCGAACAAAATAGGTTCCACTGCCACTGGTGAAACCGATAATATTTTCTGCATTTATTATATTGAATTGGTTAAGAATGAGGGTTCACTACAGAATTCTTTGAAATACAGCAATAAAATATAAAGTTAAGCAGCATCTCGAAACCAAGTAATTATAAACATTATAATTAGACACTGAACATATTTCAGTCTACCATTGTAAGCCAAAGGTTTTGTTTGCAGAACAGTACGTCATGCGCTTATGGAATATTGTATAAGTTGTCGACTTATATCTACCGCTGTTTCTTCAGTAATTATGAAGAGTTCTGCAGCTCACGTCTCCCTGCTTTCGTTATCTGACGTTAAAGACTCATTATTCATCTAGTTTTGCAAACTTTCCTCATAAAAAAATAGAACAAAAAATGCCAGCCATCAGGACCGTGTTTTTCATACTTCATATTTGTCATGGAAAGGTAGACAGGTACTTTTCTGCAGATTCGACTAAGTTCCCGGTACACTCGGAAATCCCCGATTTCGCTACAGAACATCAGAAATTTCTTAAAACGCCATTACCGAAACCAGTCCAAAACTTGAACGAAATTATTTGGAAGTTAGCCACGCCACGATCCTTTGTCGTCATAAGTAACTTTCGCAATATAGATATCATCGAAACTAACCTGCCGATATTCGTAAGAAACATAGTTCCTATCCTAAGAAATCACCGTTCATTATCTTGGATTCCAACTGGTCTCCTAAATAGCAGCATTGCACTTACCTTAAAAGAATTGCTGGAAAAGTGCCCCGAGTCAGATTTTCTAAATCATCCAGACTACCATGTCACAGGAATTTGCAGCCGCTACAACTTTTACAACATTAGTACACATCTAAGGCCGTGGAATGGAGCCGTTCACGTTGCTCTCTTTCTCCCATTTACCACAATGGACGACAGGCACTACCCCAGCATAAGATATTTTTCGTATGAGACGAAAGATTTTGAACAGTATGAGTTACTTCCTCAGACACTCTCATCAGTGTATAATATTTTAGTTTATGAAAAAGGACAACGAGAATACACAACCCTGGAGCTTCAAATGTGGTCGCGACTGGGAGAAAGTGGTAACAGGTTTACCATATATGTTGGCCCACTGATGTCTCATGACATATATTTGGTGATGGGGGTATCCAAAAATGATTCAACAATAAATGAAATTTCTCAGCTTCAGCAATGCCATTGTAAATCAGACATTGTTCTAATCGAAATCGACTATACCGATCTAAACACAGTGGGCACTATCAAATTACAAGAGAAAGCATTTGAAAGCATTCCTTGGATGGGATTTTGGATTCCAGATCATCTGTTCAATGACCATCATCAAATAGCCGGAATAGACTATGACGATAAATACTTGGCTACACTGGGAAGATTCTTTACCATATTTTTTGAGTACATAAACTTATGTAAACTGCATAATCCGCTGGGGCGGCATACGCTGCCAAATTATCTGAAGAATGAGGACGAGCGACTCTTTTTTACAGCATTTCAAGTTATAATGACAGTCATGCAAAACATGACATATTTGACATTGGACGAAAAAATTTGTCAAAACGGCAAACCAGTTACCGTACCTGGTGTTCCACACATGGAAAATATTGTGACAGGTCTGTATTTAAAATGGAGGTTAGATATTACACCAGAGGTTTCTGGAATGATGTCACAATATCAACTTACGTTTCACAACCCCTTGACAAACCTACGGTTTATCGCGTGTGGTCATCGGGGTCGGAAGCCATTTCCGTTTGAAGAACTGTTTAATATTTTTGACATGTTTGTTTGGCTAAGTATTGGGATCAGTATACTAGTTCTAACACTTATTTTCGGAGAACCTTTCTCCCAAAATTCTGACAAAACGATTACGTGGAGTGCAAAAATTATTTTTCCTACCAAAGTGCTCCTCGAACAAGGCGACCCATTTCCAGAACACGTTTTAGGCTCATTCTCAGTAAGATGGATTCTCTCAGGTTATTTTTTAAGTTGTCTTGTCTTGAGCAACGCGTATAAAAACACAAATGTGTACAACATGATAACCGTCAGACCAGCCCTGTTGTACGATACCCTTGGTCACTTGCAGAGTGACAACTTTACCATTTATTCGAGAGTTACCAGTCTCGACATTGACTTTCATGGCTTTGCTTATCGTTTTAGTCGAAAAAATGCGTATGCCTTAGATCGCCGGGGAAGACACTTTGTTGGTGGAGATAAAAGATTTTTTGGAGCATTACAGGCGAAAACTGAGCTTCTGGGTTTCCAATCTTGGTACGAATCACTCCACCTAGAAGAAGTCTATAACAGCAGTATTTTATCAAATTTGACTGAGAGTGCAATGATTCATCCAAATGTTCCGTTGATTCTTGAGAGTTTGCGATCCAGTATGCATGCACTGTTTAAGGTCAAAATGTTTCCTGAACGATCATTTGCCAGATATTTTACTAAAAATTTGCAACCTGAACTCAGGAAGTATTTTTGGGGGAAGGAGGCAAAATGGTATGAGGTTGGAATTATTTCCTGCGACAAAACAGCAGTTGTTATGCCCGAGCATTTGTGCGCAAAATACGCAAAGAAATTTAGAGCAGCGGGCAATGATAAAATTTCCGTCGGGTCCGAAATCTATACCAACATAAGTTTGACACTTGGAGTGCAAGGTTATTCGCCAGCTTCCTTTATGGAAAGGATTAGAATTTTTGCAGAAACTGGTATTGGTAACTGGCTGCCGGAATTAGTCAATGTTGGAAGTGGCTATCTAGATGAAAAGGAAACTGATATGCCAAAAAGTGCGCCTCTGGAAGGCAATGTAATTGTTATTTTTGTGCTGTTGTCTGCTGGGATTTTGGTATCTGTTGCATGCTTTTTTGTTGAAGTATTACCAAAGGCTATTAAATGGGGCAAAATGATGTGTATGAAGTTTCGTCTAGAAGGAACCCGATTTATTTTAGACTTTTATGCTGCTTTGTTCAGGCCCATGTCCTAGGAAAAGGCTGAAAACGAAGGTGTCAGGAAGGGTTTAATCCGTTTCGGATTTTTTATGGGACTGCACGACTAATTTCTGTGATCCTAATACTTGAACGAATTTTACCAATCTACTCTTGTACCTGCCTAGTAAACTACATGGGTACTGAAATGTTACGTTTTTTCATATTTCTCCCATAATACAAGCCTTGCATAATATGACATTACTATTTATTATTTCAATATTGCAAAAACGATTGCGGAGCATAAAAATCTTTTTCAAATAGTACTAGTTTATTAGCTGACTACTAAATACTTATACATAATCATCTGTATTTTAAAAATAATTGTAGTTTTCTCCATTAAAACTTGTAGCTACATTAAATTATTTCAGGTAATTTTACAATTGATTAATTGGTTTAAGTGAGTTTAAATCCATGTTTGCATAGTTGTGTAAGCACGCATTATAAAATATTAAATGCATTTTGACTAACATTTTAAATTTCAATGTGCACCTCAATTAGCTCTGTTACTGACTTAAAAATTTTAATGGAATCATAACAACAGTCAAAATTTGGAAAAAAATGTATAAACCTACCAGTCCTTAAAATTGCTTTCTACTGTCATAAGCTCAATCTCAGCAGAAATATGTAAAAATTACTGATTCTTTATATTATAACCTCTGTCATGGAATCCCAAAGTAGCAATTGAGATTCAACACATCTGTTCTTGTGAGCAAACATTCACACACACACACAGCATGGATTGACGAAATAATACAGCGTAGATATGAATTGTCACTTTGGGGTTCGATGGTAGAGGTTATAATATAAGGAAAAGTACTGCTTCAAACAAAATTAAAAAGCAAACTGGATGCTGAACAAATTAGCATAAATCAAGCTTGAACTATTTAGGTACTTTCGTGTGTCCAACCTACGTTGTGAGACCATACAAATCCACACCATCCCTAAAATGTACAGCAATTAAATTACTTTGTTTTCCTAACGACGCTCAACCAGGCGACAAATTAGGTACATTACTTACTTCATTGCATAGCTTTAGAAGGCTTGGTACATATTTTTCTATAGACGAACAAGCCCATACCTTATTGTTATTATCAAAAAAGTAAGGTTTTTCAGACTAGCATGGTAGAGCTAAAAGGTTTCATAATGTACTAGTCCTGCAGCTTATTAAGACCATGCCTTTTTTATATTGATAAATGCGAGTAAGGTAGCATGATCTTTTTTGTCCACGGGCAGACTGTTCCAACCAGCAGCAGTAAGTTAACCCAACAAAAAAAATATTTGACTCCATTTACTGATTAAAAATATTCACGTAAGACACGTAGCGCATGCACAGGTAGACAATGTAAGAGTGGCTTAAAAATATTGCAACTACCTCAGCTTGCATAATGCATTTTTAGTCGTAGTTTCAAGCATGAAAACTAAATTTTCCTGTTGAGCTTCAAGAATTCAACTTTTTAAAGTTTATTAAAACATTAAACCATGGGCTATCTCAAAGAGCAGAGTTTTGGCTCACATTAAGCACGTAGTTTGATTACGTTTTGGATCCTTCAATTTGAACGCGTTTAACATCTGAAGATGCCTCTTTGCGGAATCGTGACAATGTAAGAGTGGCTTAAAAATATTGCAACTACCTTAGCTTGCATAATGCATTTTTAGTCGTAGTTTCTAACATGAAAACTAAATTTTCCTGTTGAGCTTCAAGAATTCAACTTTTTAAAGTTTCCTAAAACATTAAACCATGGGCTATCTCAAAGAGCAGTGTTTTGGCTCACCTTAAGCACGTAGTTTGATTACGTTTTGGATCCTTCAATTTGAACGCGTTTAACATCTGAAGATGCCTCTTTGCGGAATCGAAATGAATGGCATTTAAGCAACACCGCTTTCAGAGACGTACGCATCCGATTCATCTGGTTTGTTATTTTTGTACGTGACTTAATGTAGCAGAATGCTGTAACAACTAATCTATATGTCCAGCCGGTAAATTTATGGTATACTTTAACAATGTTCTTTGTTCCCCGTTCCAGAATGAATGTAGTTACGGTTAGTATATACCCAGTAAACAATATGATAAATATTACTAAAATGTTTCCCGTAAGACTTGCTTTTTGTGGAGTTTCTGCTCCCTCATTATTATTAAACTTGACCATAAACGTGGTCACCATAGACAACCATGATAGCACTCCGGATTCCTTAAGATAACTGATCCGCTTAAAGAATATAGCAGGGATATTTCCGCTAACGAAGAATTCATGAATTTGTTTGTTGTATACTTCCTTGCCAACAGAAGCAAAACGCTGACCCAACGCTTTAGCACGCTTAGCATAAGTGTTAGCCATATATTCGGGTAGCAGTACCGCTGATTTGTTACAAGTAACTATTTCCTTCTTGTACCATTCTTTCTCTCTCTCAAAAAATACTGTGTTAATCGCTGATTGTAGCTTAGCGTACTCAGATATATGATTGTAGGCCAGATCCATGATAGGGATTGCTGACCTCAGCAACGAATCTAGCTGAACAGAGACCATCGGGTGTACTTGGGAAACCTGCCATAAATATGTAAGGCTCTTTGTTAAGGTACGAGAACGATTTTGCCAGAAAACTAAATCGGTCACTTCTGTTCTAAACATTATTAACGTTTCCAAGTTGTCTGGACCTGTGCTTTCAACTTGATGCTTAGACTTAGTCACTTGCAAAGGTAATGCCAGCTCAGCATCTTTATCTAATTGCGTTGCGGCAATCATAATTCGACTATAGATGGTGAAATTATCCTTTACCAGGTGCTCCAGCAGTTCGTATGCATTGCTGAGCACAATGCAACTCAACAGAAATGCAGAGAGAACCCAGCGAATACATCGAATATTTTCAACATTTGCTGGCAGCGGTTCCCCTTGTTCAACCAGTATTTTCAGTAAAGATTGAACGCATCGATCCCAATTCCAACTAAGCTTTGCCTCCTTCTTTTTGAAAAGCATTTGCTTGCTTACCAGCTGGGCCCTTAAAGTCATTGAAACCATGGAAACAGAGAGGGTAATGCAGAACCAAACAAAAATATCGTAAACATTGTACAGCTCGTAGAAGGGAAACGATTCAATTCCTCTGTTGCCACATGCAACAAATGTGAGCTGACTAAAGGTCGATTCAATACTGCAAGCAGTGGCAGGACGTGCTACTTTCTCTGGAACACTTTGCAAATCCCAATATGCTGTTACAAAGATATTAGTATTGCGATGTTTTATCTTGAAATTGCGTTTGACTTTCTTTCCATGATGGCAGACATAATCCCCATTGTCAGTAAAATAACTGTCGTTTTTCAATATTACAGAAAAAACTTTCACCACTGCCAGTGCAAATCGTTCATTGAAGTCATTAGTTACATCTGATAAGTGATGGGTGGGTTTCTCGGAATGAAATTTGCATGTGCG
This sequence comes from Lepidocyrtoides sp. E14, assembly GCA_027743805.1. NCBI lineage: Eukaryota > Metazoa > Arthropoda > Collembola > Entomobryomorpha > Entomobryidae > Lepidocyrtoides > Lepidocyrtoides sp. E14. Next base: position 1,656 of record JAHZMZ010003135.1, on the reverse strand, counting down.
CATGTAGCCTGTAATGATTTTTGTCGTAGCACCCTCCGGAGTATACATCCAAAATCCCCCCCATCGAATATTTGAAAACCGGAAATTGATAAATTCGGACATGTGCATGTGTTTTAAAGCAACTATTGAAATATCAAGGGTGCTGGCAGCATATATTCCAACCCCGTTTGGCTTCAGTAGACTTATTAATTGAACACGCGATTTGCGTCTGTGAACTATACAGTAAAAACGTAAGTCATAGCGTACTCCATAGTGTAATCCTTCGATCAGGTTTAGCAGCCAGTTTGACAATGAAACGCCATCTGCCCGAGGATGCGCTTCGTAGGAGAACAAAACATTAATAGTGGGAATCATTATTGGGATAGTTGTATACCGATGTAGGTGAACGGTTTCATTGAGGTAACGAAAATCCACTCCGTACCAAAACTCTTCTTCCTTAATATAATGAGCAGGAGGATACAGAAACAGCTGTATAACCTGAGTCCATGGTTTTGATTGTAGGGAAAGTTTCAAAAAGTTAAGTTGAAGGCAGATCTCGGAGAATCGCGTACATTTCTTATAAGTGCATTTGCTGTAGATGAAATATTTAGACTCAGAACACAGATTGTCTGATGTACTGTAAACTTTGCTGATATTTGTAAGTGTACTAGGAACCCAGTAAAGTCTCTGTTTGAGAGTGCGTCCTAACCTAATTGCTGAAATGGAACTCTTAATTAGAATGGGATATGATGTTTCCTGAATGTCGACATATTTCTGGTAAATGTAAATGATTACAAAACCCGAGCTGGTATAAAAGTTTTCAACTATTTCATTCAAATTCTCCACTCTCGGAGGTCGCGTATTAAAAGGGAAGGCTGTGTGACTCTGAATAAAATCGCTATATTTACGCCCCGCACGCCCACTGAGGATGGTGCGCATCGTCACTTTTTCTGCAATTTTGAATTGTATCCCACTACAAAATTGACGTGGCTGAAAATAACCCGCAAAGAAAAAGATTGCAATGAATAAGTTGGTTTTCATCATTGCTTCCAACTCGAAAATGCGCTTTAAAATGCCGCAATGACTGGAAATATGCAGTACTTTTTTGCAAGGGTACAGGATTTGCGAAATTAGGAATGCATACTGGTCAAACAAGAAAATCCGTCATACTGTGCACAGTGGTCGCTTCCTTTAAAAATTGATTAAAGTTGAAAACAGAAGGGCAGGCCACGGCCAAATTTTTACTCGTGTTGCAATCAATCTTTTTTATGTGCCTATATTCCAGTAAAACCGTCTAGGGATTATTTCTGTAATTAAATACTAGAAGTTGCCAGTCCTCAGTAAACTGTCGGATTATGCATATTAGCTGAACGCTGCATTTGTTCAAATGTCACATTATTTCTGTGTATTTTTTCAACTTTCCCCATTGATTCATTTTTCTGCATTTACATAATGCGCTACTGTTATCTAAGATTTAGGGAAATCACTTAATTGTGATTGATGACTCATTGCTATTGCTACGTCAAGGAACACATCCGTTTCAGCAAACCTACCAATCTTACAGAATTTGGTCGCAGCAAATCCTTTGTACCTTGAAATCAGCCTACCCGGCACATTCCCGTTCCGGCAAACCGTTAGCTTGGTTAAACCCCGTTCTCGCAATCTGAGTTCTGCTTA
>JAHZMZ010003134.1:0-27827 GCA_027743805.1 Lepidocyrtoides sp. E14 | reverse complement strand
TGTGTTTCCACCACTGCTATTTCCACTATCCCCTCCTCCAATATTATTATTATTACTTCCCCCAGTTTCAATTGGATCGGGCCTTTCCAAAGACTGGTGTCGTTTCCGTTTCATGTTGCCCATGCTGCTGCATGGGCTTTCTACTGTAGAACGACCTTCATTGTCATCTACATGGTTTGCAACAACTGACGGTTGTGTGTGCTCATTCGAGTCGGAAAAAACATAAACTTGCCCAATGGTAGCGTGCGACTCGACAAGTGTTCCAGTAGTAGGCTTTTGTTCTTGTTGTTGCTGCATAGAAAAAGGCGGGGGAGTCTGTGGTCGATTAGACGACTGCTGCTCCTCCCCTTGCTGTTGTACAATTACCAATGGCTGAAAGTATTTTTTAATGTTTGCGGAACCCGTCCCAGACGAAGTCAGATTTCTGGAAGACAATGACTTTTTTGGAGGCTTTGGTATATGGGTTGTGGTTGACGTTGAGGGTGGTGGAGGTGGAGGTTGAATGGTGGACTGATGAACTTGGAGAGTAACAGACTGAGAAGTTGCTGGGGAAGATGAGATGCTTGAAGAATGATGATGTTGATATGACTGTGGTGAAAGTTGTGGGGATGATGAAGAGGAGGACGGAACAACAGTGACAACAGATATAGGAATAGGAATTTTTGCAGGAGTGAGGACAGTTGTGGCAGTAGTACTTTGGGGAGGAGGAGGTGGTGGAGGGAGTAGAATTTTAGATGGAGGAGGAGCAGAAGGAGATAGCATGGCTTGTTGATGATTACCATGAGTTGGCTTGCTCTTTTTAGAGATTATTAGTTGACTTTGACTTAAATTTGTTGGGGAATTGGGGGAACTTTGTGATGCGGGTGGTGGCGGTGGTGGAGGTAGATTTTGAGAAGAGAGCTTAATGTTTCCGCTAGCTATTGATGCCGGTGAAGAAGTGGATGTAGGACTGTGAGGAAGAATGTATTGCTGATGATGCTGAACGGTAATGGGAGCAGAGCCAGTAATTGACGATGACGAAGACATTGGCGGTTGTTGAATGTGGTGCAAATGGATTTGTTGGTGAGGTGGGGGGCTTGAATGGTGATAAGCATGCTGTTGATGAGATGGATGTGGGGGTGGTGGTGGCGGATGATGCATTTGATGTGTATGATGATGCATAGATGCAGAATGCGCTGGAACAGGGGAAGTTGATGATTTGATGTGAAGAGTGTGCTGCTGATGATGGTATGACAATTGCTGACCGGATATCATTGGAGGAGTAGAAATTGGCCTTGGTGGATGCTCTGAGGGTGGAGGTAAAGAGGAAATACGAATACGATGCTGAGTTCCCACACCAGTAGGGGAGGGACTGATTGGAGGTGTTGAGGTAGCTCCTGAATGAGCATATCCTCCTCGTGCATGTTGTTCTGCTTGCGCTTGCTGGGCAGCGTTTCCAGCAGCAGCTGCTGCCTTGGCCGCTGCCAACTCTGCTCCAGTATATTTTGTAGCGCTACCAGCAACATTGGCCAAAAGACAAAGAGTTGCAGAAATCTCAGCGACCTCGTCAAAGTCGTGAATGTGTTTGAAGAGGAACGAGTTTTTATTGAGGAGTTCCACCCCTGTCGCGACACAGATTAGAAAAGAAAAACGTTTGGAAAACAAGCTTTTTTTAAAAAAACGCAGAGATATTGTTGCTGAAACAAAATTGCATAACAGTAAAGCAAACGGAAGCTAAAAGCAGTGGTAAACAAGTGATCTGTTATTCATGTCATCAATTTCTTTTGAACTGTCAACTCAAATAATATATTAACTGATTACATGAGCAATATTTGACATTTCTTGCCACCACCATATTACATCGGACCACCTCGTTACGCATACGCAAACAACTGACACTGACACTACTTTCTGCATTAAACAAAGTTTACCAAAATTATCAAATGGGAGTATGGGATCATCATGTTATTTATTATTCCAGTACCATTCATATTTTGACACGACGCGACAGCAGCATACAAATAAACATGATGATAATGCAATGTTTGAATAAGCAAATAAATAAACGTAGTCACTGGCCAAGAAAATGAATTGCCGTCTTTGTTCACACAGAGAAGAAAAAAAACGCTGAGTATGGCTTTAAAACTGATTCGCCCTTATCTACCACTCTTGTCTACTCCCACAGATAATGTGCACTATGCACTCACTTGCTTATAGTAATTTCAATGTTATACGCACACAGATTACGTTATGTTTACATTCATGTGTTACGTTTCATTCTTCATTCTATTGAGATTTTTTTCAGTCGCTTTAACAATAATTTCTTGGCCTTTCCCAACTACAGGGATCCTTTCCTTTTAAAAAAAATCTACAATATGCCGCCGCCACACATGTATGCACAGCTACATTATTATTATATTGCACTACAACTGCACATTATGCACCTTTTTTTCATACAATCAACAAGTGTGTGTAAGTAAACTGAAAGAATACATCTTCTCTTAGAATACCCTCTCTCATAAAAACTCTGTTGTTATGCTGCATACAAAAATTGAACAAGAAAAAAAAACGCTTCAACATGTGCTTCTCTGGTACACAAATAGGTACAAACACATCTGATCAAATGAAAAAAAAAGTTTAGTTTGTGCATTATTTTTTTTTTTTCAATAAATGTAGTGCAAAGTTGTGGGCAGAAGCGGAAGGAAGTAGAACAACGTCAATACAAAAACTGATTAAATTTTCCAATGATTCACATCCATCTCTTTTACAAGAGAGAAAAGTCAAGACTTTTTCAAGTAAAAAAATTGACCATCAATAAAGTGTCATCATCATACATAACCTATATTTGAATCCCATATAATAATAATAATATTGACCATGGTAGTTCCATTGGTCTGCTCATGAATCGATATAATTTATGAGTGATTTTTGTGAGAATGTACCTTAAAATATAATAATGGTGAAGAAGAAAAAAATCTCAAACTCGCTTTAATATCAAGTGAGTGACTAATAATAATAACCTACTTATTCCTCCATACGAAAAAAAGTTTGTTAACGTGTCCGCCACTATCCAAAATAAATTTCCAGTAAATTTGCCAAATTAGGTACGTAAACAGTTTTATTACTTTTGCCGTGTATGAGTGTAAAAAAGTGAACTCTGCCTTATCCATAATTTACTATTGTAAATGAGTAGTTTCTATGATCGTCATCAATACCGTTCGCCTCTATATACGTATTACTTGCATGTTATGTTCTAGTAGTGCTTTGGTAATGGAAGGTAAAGGATGAGACACAGACAATATCATGGAAGGATAATAATAAACTTACTTTTTAAAACCACATTTAGAGAGACAGATACATTGAAATTGATTCACCTGTCCTGTCCTCTTGCCAAAAGTATATGTACATAACTTAAATTACATTATATTCTCGTAAAAATAAAAATCTCGCTACGCCTTTCTTGCTACCAATTTTTTTAAAAAACAAATTACACGTTTAGCCTATTTATCGCCTTTAAAGATTATCACGACAATTATAATGACCAATATGACTTTATAATATTTTTGTGATGTCAGTGATTTTTCTGGAGTTACTGCACCTTATCACAGTTTTTCAGTCATGCGGTAATGATAACAAAGTGCTGCTGCTACCACTATTACTATGTGAGTGCATTATTTGTGCATATTATGTGCATATAAACTATCATCTCATGAAAGAAGAACAAGTAGTGAGATGAAGTTTTTCATAGAATTTGTCTTATTATTCCCATTTGGCATGCTCGCTCAACTTGTTCTCCCATCATCAGCACTGTTCATCATGATCAGATATTCAAAAGAATCACAGAAGTGCAAAAATATTTTTGTGTAATAATATGATAAAGTGAGCAGATTCAATTCTAATTCCAAATTGAAACGTTTAGGAAAATGGGAAAATGCTTGCCTATGCAAAAGCACATGTTACAGGAAACAGGTATTACCACCGCCATAATATATTATATATACGCTAGCTAAATATAATTCAGCATAAGCGAAAAAAACTCATCGAAATGGTGGCGGTGGTGGTGATGTGGATGGAGTGAAGAAGTATCAGTCACTTTCACATATATAACCAGTGCATACCACTGAAGAAAAGACTTTTTTTTCCTGATAATATTATATGCGTACATTATTATTATCATCATTACTTATTATTATTGATGCTTCTCGTCGTCTTTTCGACTTCTTCTTGAATAATATATTAGGTATGTACATAAAATAATGTGCATTTACTTTACCTCAGTGTCAATCCCTATATTTTTTACGTACACATAACCAACCGAAATCGTTATTGTTGGCTTGGCTTGGTTTTGCTTCTTCTTCTTCTTCAATCGTCGTCATCAGTATCATCATCATCATCATCACCGTCCGTAGACGGACGGACTAATGTTACATTAACAAGTTAAATACAAAAATTCTCTTTTCCATGTAGGTAATGTAGCCATGTATGATCAGGATGATGATGATGATGATGATGTGATGATATAATGAGAAAGACAACAAAGGGATAACACACGGATCAGGAGCGGATAGGAACATGCCAATGCATAAAAGAAATTGGTTGTTAGATTTTTTTTCTGTTTGTGGAGGTACTCAGCTAATATAGTTATTTTTGGACCGCGCAAACGAAAAAAATCAAAGATTTACTCTAACTACTAATTCTTCCTTTCCACTTCTTTTCTAGTGAGACTTGCACAAAACAAATAATGTAGGCAGTTAAAAGAATTTCGAAACTGTAAAAAAAATCTTCCACAACAATTGTACTTATTTTTGCTTCTGTGTGTTTGTGTGTGTGTGTGGTGCGGTGGTTGCACGGTCAAAGGATGTGCATAGGGATATGAAAAAATTATGAGATCACTGCTTATATGCTGAATGCTGAATTTTAGGTAGTAATTTGTGACTAATACTCACAACACTTTTTTTATAGTCTATGCCTACTTTTCGTTTTTGTTCAAAATTAGTAAACTGAATGGATCACAAGAAATCACAAAAATGCCAGCAAAAGTTTTACTTTCATGAAAATGCACTGTGCACACACACACACTTGTCACCACAGAAGAACACTGTATAAGTAAAGCAGCGAGAGAAAGAGAGTAGTAGCACTTTATGATAAGAAGCAAATAAAAAAGTTTCTTTTTCTTTTAATGTCTTACCAAATCTCTGGTGAATCCATTCCGTGATGATATGAATCTCTGCAAGGATGACTTTAACTTCTTTGCCGAGAGCATCATGCCGACTTCTGTACATTTTCAATCCGTCCTCAAGGATATGAACCCTTTCAGTCAGGAGAGCCAAGGGATCTTCTTGTGGCATGCTCATGATGATGATACTAGCCTTTGTTGCTTATATCGCTACTGTGCTTGGATATGTGTCCCTTTAAATATCTTCCACTCCAGTCAGTCCTGGCCCTTTAATCTTTAAAGGTCGAAAAAAGGAGGCAAAATTTCAGATGAGTATATCTTCCCAACGGCAGCACACACACTGACAAAATTTTCAGTGAACACTCTCTACCTAATGACAAATCCTGTCGAATCCTGTTCCCCTGTCCCTACTGACAGTACCTACGACAATCTCTGTCTGACATGGTGATACTGACAGTGAAAAAGTATATTCCCTGAGTAAAGCGTATGTAATATGCATGCAAAAATCCTGACTTGTCAATCCATTCTAGACGAGCCAACAGCTCTTTGGCTAGTAAACATGAGTTGAGAGAAAAATTGTCAGTTACCGGAATAAAATTCAATTTTCTTATACTCAGCATTATCGGCATCCTTCTCGAGCCGCCATTGGCTCCCGTGAAAAGCATCAATGTGAAGATTTGCTCGTGTGAATATCATAATTTGAATGCTTGTAATGATATTAGCAAATTCTAAAGGGTTGCAGCTATTGTGTCGGTGGAAGGAGTATGGAAGAGGCTCGGATGGAGCAATGATAGCATTGTTATGTATCATGGAAAGCAAATTCGCCCACACATTTCTAGTGCTAATCTTTCCATATAAAAGTCTGATTACACCTTGCATGCCCAAAACGCGTAAAAAACAAGTTTGAGCAGTTCCCCAAGTGAACTCCAAAAAAGCACAGGGAAGAATACAATGCCATGCAAAAGTTGAGCAAGAAGGGTTTATTGTGGCGTGTATTGGCAAATGAGCAACAGGCGGATCAACTTTTCTGTGGTGCTGGTGACGAGGATGATGATGATTATGTGAATTCTGTACCTTTTCATGCTATCATTTTTGTAAAAAAAACAATATCATAATATAATGTACGTGCAATAGGCAAATTGCCTTACAGCAGCAGCAGCGTTTTCTCTCCTTCACCTTCGTTCATCGCTCACATCACATCTCATCATCAAGCCAAACTGAATATGATACTCGTAATGATTTTTATACTTCTAATGAACAATGTGAATATTAGATGTGTACCTTTGCATGTGTATGCAAAAATATGCATCTTGTGTGTTCGTAATACAAAATAGCATGAGCATTTTTTTTTCATTGCTTCTTCTTGTTCTACTACGACTACCACTACCACTTGGTAGGCTACTACTACTACTACGACTAATAATACATAGACACTCTGACTTTTTGTATGTTCCTCATCCTTTCGTCAACCAAAAAATTCCCAATTTTTGTAAAGAAACTTTGCCTATTTTCTATAAAATTCTGAGCAGTTTTTCGGGTCCCTTTTTAGAAAAAAATTTTGGCACATTTGTCGAGTATCATTTAAGCATTACTGTGCAACAGGTAGGGTGACTTATTTTGGTGGACTTGTATTTAGGACCGTGATTTTTTACCTATTTTTTTACGTGCAGCTTTACTTAGGCACATAATTTTAAGATTTACTGGTATTGCTGAGGCTGCTATTATTATTACAGCAGTTTACTGCATCTCTTCTCGTACTTATCCTATCTTGTGTTTTTGTTTCTTGAGAATAATATGAGATGCTGTTGCATAAAAGTGTGTATGAGTGAGCCAGTGCCATAAGCACACAATATCGATGAGTAAGGTGGATTTACTGATTGTTTTTTGCTCTTTTCATTTCTCTCTACATCATACAATTTTATATATTTTTCAGTTGTTATTTTCTATATTATGTATATATATACTCGTCGGTATATTATCTCTGAGAAATATAAGCATGTATATTTTTCTTATTTTAGCCGTCGACGTGTGGTGGGGGCATGATTGTGCGCGGAAAAAATATCGCCGCGCACAAACATTTTTTAACACACAGCAGCAACACCACAATCTCGTACTACCAGCAAACCTCTACTCCTGCACCATCGGCAACAACAACAACACTTCAAAAATCTACTACAACAGCATTCTTCTAAAAATTATTTTTCTACACAAAGCTAACACAGGTAACACACACTTACACACTTTATCATCATCATCGTCGCCGCCGCCACCACCGACATCATCATCGTCGTCGTCCTCGTCTTCTTCAGCATATTTTCATAATATGTAAGTGAACCAGCAAAAGACACAGAAAATAATAATAATAATAATAGCAGAGCTTAAAGAAGAAAATGCCTTTTTTCAAAGATTTCTCTGTGTATGCATCATCATCTTCATCATCACCATCAACAATAATTTATTTCCTTTTTCGACGCAGAAAAAAGAACACTTCCCGTTTTTGCAGCGTCTCACACGCACACGCAAAATCACATATCTTGGGATCAGCCAAGTTTTATAGGGATTTGATTGGATAAAAAAAAATATATACATATAAGCTAGCAAAATCTCAGACTATAATTATCTGACTACATTTTCTTCTACTTTTTTTAACAATGAGTCCCTCTCCCTCTGTGCTTGAACTTGAATTGAGTGAAACGCACTCATAAACTTGACTTTGGCACAGCGACAATGATGACGGTGTTGACGATGATGATAGACATAAATGTAGACATTGAACTTGTACCTACATAGTACATACTTAATGGACATGTCTTATCATCATCTTTTTTTGTGAAACTAGACTAAAAGTCCAAGCTACTTAACCAAACAGCTATCAACATTCATCGTTATCAGGCTTGTTGTTTTATTCAATGTCCTATACCAATATGACATTTCTGATTAAATTTAAATGACAAGCTATATAGCAGCTCTCTGACTTGAGTGACTTGGCTTGGCTTACTGCTGGGGAAGCAAGCCAAGCCAGCACCACTACTGGTCCAACTACACGGTAAATTTTTAAGTGGATTAATCAAACAACGAAAAAGTGCATTGATTTCGTTCGTGAATCCTTTTCTGAGCCAAAATAAATTTGATTATGATTTTTGATGAAAATCCTGAGAAATGAGTGGAAAAGGGAAGACGGAGGAGAGAATAGAAAAAAAGTGCGAGCGAGAGAGAGAGAGAGAGATGCTGTTACCAGCGGTAGTAGTTAGTTGATAGTTGTAGTAGTAGTAGTAGCTCAACTAAATATGATGCATATTGCAATTGCATAATATGCACTGTTTTTGTTGTTGGTGGTGGTGCTGTGCTGGTATAGGAGATTGATATAGGAGCATTCATTCGTAGTAGTTGTAGTAGTAGTGGTAGTTTAGTGATATGAAGGTGTACTAAAAAAGAGTAAAGTAAGTTGCAGTTCTGTAATAGTGGAGGTGTTTACTCTTCTTTTTATATTTACTTTACTCGTCGTCCGTCGTAGTCTTCTTCTTCGTTTTGCTCTTACACTGCTGCTGCATAATGCACACAGACACAAACTGAAATACTCAAAATAAGTTTTTGTTTCCTTTTCCCCCTAATAATAACTTTTTTTCATTTTCACAACGTCCCTTAATACATATAATAAATGTTTAGCATTTTTGTCTTTAACAACAACGGCAAAAGCCCCTAAAAATATTTTTCGCTTTTTGCATGCTGCATTGATTCAATAAGAGCTGGTAGTAGTTGACGCAATAATAATAGTAAAAAAACAGCGGAGGATGAAATGAAAAGTTGAGATATTTTGAGAGACTACAAATAGAGTATATTTTTTTGTTGATGATTTTTGCGATTGATCTTTTAAGGGCTAAACGGAAGTGGGGAAAATTTAGGTGTCAGCTAATTTTTTTTTTCGAAAAGATCGGACATCCGATATTTAAAGATGTGCTTGTGCTGCTAATATGCACTAACTACTAATACTACTACTACAACTGCTGCTGGAAGATAATGACGATACTACCGTAACAAAAATGTTAATTTGACTATACGCAAGGAAATGAGGGAATGTACATGCAACATGAGAAGAAACTGATGATGATGATGATGACAATGATGTTATGTTGGTGGTGTTTAGCTAATGATGATGATAATAAATGTAGCTTCTCTTTGCTTTTTTATTTGTTGTTGGTGTAACACGGTATTATTTTTAATGTAATATCAGCAATGAAGCATAATTGCGTTTTACATTACATTATACCGTTTACAGCTTTTGGCTTATTGGCATTTTTTTTTCTTACTTTCTTGTCTTTTTTTGACCAGTTGCTGCTGCAGCCAAGCTTTTGTGAATAATACGAATATACGAGAAAACAAAGACTACGATAAGCCCAAGTGCCTAACTATTTGTGGTGGTGGAGGCTGCGCTGAGACGATCATGATGATGATGATGCTTACAGCAGCACAAGTGAAGAAAAAGACGCGACAGAAAAAAAAACTCAAAGCTTTGATTATCATGCCATGAAAAAAAATATGATAATAATATTGGAATGAAATCGGAAGCTGATGTGATGGTTGTAGTGATGCTTTTGCCAATGAAGATGCCGATGGAGAAAATGGATGCAAATTAAAACAGTATTTCTCGGACTGGATTAGGAAATACAAGAAAGCGTGTTGCTTGCAAATTTTTGAATAATGGGATGATGGTAAACTTGTGAAACTTTTGACTTTTGCATGAAATAGCTACTTTTTAAGATATGCTGAATTTTACAAAGAATAAATAATATGCTTGTTTTTTTTTCTTGCCATTTTTGTTTCATGAAAGATAAAAAGTATGGATTTTTGGCAGAGAGATATATTTTGAAGCTGAATAATTTGGAGAAAAAAATGAAACTCACACTTACCAAATCCAAAGCTCTTCTTCTCCACCACTGCTACTTCTACTGCGACGGCTGTAGTTCAAGGTGTTGGTTGAATGTGGATGATATCAATGTCGGATTACCCTTGGCCAAGACTTACCACGTAAAATTGAAAAAGATTTCAAAAATTTAAAGCTGAACTTCCGGCAAACAGGGATGATGAGGATGATGTTGACTTTGATTGTGTTGTTTGATGTCAATTTCAGGTTCTTCTCCTTCTCCAACTGGACTCTGGGGCATTGTATACTATTATGCGTATGCAATGGACCAGCAACAGAAGACGGAGTTTTTTAGACAAGTTTTTTTCCACCACCCTATACAAAAAAAGCAAGAATAATACGCATGAGTTTCAAAATGAAAAATCTAACGGTGAGATAATTTTTTTTATATTCTCATCATCACCATCACCGTTTCCCTCCATCTCATCTTTGCCACTCTATCAGACCGAACAAAGCCAACTGACCAATAGTTCGCTCCATTTATGTATGTCTCTGTCGTTTTGAGTATGAAAATGTAAGTAAAGTGCAAAAAATAGTAGGAGAGCGGTAGTAGTGGTGGTCAATAGTTGTTTGCAATTTTTATGAATAATTTTATCGAGAAAAGGACTAAAAAGCGCTAGAAAAAGCCTATGAGAAATTATAGACATCCGTGAACATCCTTTTTTAGCCTCTTGTTGTTCTCAAAGTCACAAGAGTATGCATCAGTAGCGTTATAATAATGATGATGAAAATGTAAGCCTGCTGTTGCACTGCTCATTATGCAAAGATAGTCGCCTATAGTGGTGTCGTCCAACATATATATTATTCTATAGTACTTTAACAAATATGTAGCTTGTACTATAAAATAGTTTAGGAGAGGGAAAAAATTGTTACGATCAATCAATTTGGCGAGGAAAAGGGTCAGCTCTTTCTCGTTGTGGCCAACCCTTTCCCTAAAGTTGTAAGGAGCGCAAGCAGAAAGATAATTTTGTTTTTTTAGTAAATTTGGAAGGGAAATAGCGAAATCTTTTGGAGTTTTGAAAAAGATAGTCGCTGGGAATTATCTTAATATTTCTATGCTTCTCTTTTTTTGGTTTGCGTTATGACGATGATGATGTTGATGATGATGATGATGATGATAATGATGATTAGCTTTAGCTTGAGCGCAGTAGAAAAATGGTAGTATGGTAGTACTGGTATATTTTATCATTTAAAGTGGTGGTGATGGTATTAAAGTGTACAAAGTAAAAAAGTAAGTTGGAGGTAAGAAAGGTAGGAAAGAGGTGGAATATAAAAATATATATGTACGTTACTTACTTTATATTAATATGATGGTGATGATGATGATTGTACGTTAGTACAACTACGTACTCGCTCTTTTTTGAGGCTCTCTTCTCTCTGGTTGGTTGGCTTGTTTCGTCGACGACGCTTTCGACTTGGTTCTTCTTATTGTAAATGTTCTTGAATTCTTTTTTCGTCTCTCCTCTCGTTCTCCTCTCGTGTCCTTTTTGCGTTGAACTGAACGCAGCACAGTGAATAATAAAAATGGTGAAAAAAAAAATTATACTTGAGTCTGAAGCTCCTAACTACGACTACTTTTGGATGGTGGTGGTGGTGGTGGTATCGGTCGTTGGCGATGATGCTGTTGTTGAGCTTGCGATGCCTCTTGTGATTCTGAGCGAGAGGATGAGGGTCGGAGTTGCTGCCTTCCATCCAAGAAGAAGACGAAGTAGAAGAAATACAAAGATTTTCGCTATATAATAATGTAATATTGGATTATTATGATTATTTTTTTCCTATACTATACCATATAAATGTACTGAAAATAATGTACAACGAGAACAAGGAACACGAAGGAGGAGAAGGAGGGATATACCTCTTTTTGATGGTGGTGGCGATGATGATATGAATATATGTATTCACTGGTAGATGATAAGTATAAAAAGATGCCTTTATTTTTCTCTCTCTTCTACTCCTGGCGATTTTAATGCATACAACAGGAATGAAGCCACAATGAGAACTGAATAATGTTATATGAAGGAGATGGGGAATTTATAATGGTGGTAGCGGTGGTGCCACGACTAACTACAATATATACAACATGCGAGGAGGATGGTGGCGATCCTGATCGAGATGGTGGGATAAGAACAAAAAATGAGAGTCAACGTAGCAGACAAACATTTCCTTTTACATGCAAAGAGCCACGAACCACGTTGGAACAGGGTCGCCCATTGGTCCAGCGTCGGCAACGTGTCGTAGGTCACTTGTGCCAGGTTGGTGAGCGGCTATGAAGGAATCAGGATTCCATTATATTTCCAATAGTGTTAACACAGAGCAAAGTTTGGGATTAGTTGTTGCAGTGAACACCCTAACTTATCGAAGCAGTGCTACTTTCACCAAACTCATCGATACAAGTAGTATACCTGTTACGGGGAACTTGTATTGCTGGACTTGCAAGTATACCCGTCTTAAGCGCTTCCTATGTTCCAAGGGGTTACACCACTTATACCAGTCGACCACCAACCACCGGTCCAACGCTTCCATCAACTGCAGTATTATCATACCAAAGTATGAATCAGGTATTTACGAGTACCATCATTTTTAATTTTACCACATGTAACATGGCATTACATTACATACATTGTATACGCTGCATTTACTAGCATTACGTTAGCAGTGCAAAATACAATGTCAGTTAACATAACTAATATCCATCAACATTTCATTTTACTTAGGCAATTTACCAAACCGCACTACATTACACTACTCCCTGCCACCGGGTATACTTTTTCTTTTCCATTTCCTACCGTGACCCTTGAGACCCTTGAAAAATCATCATTTTCATTAGATTCTCCTCAAAATTCTCTACAAAACCATGCATCGCTCAGCAATCTCCCTACTCGGTATCCTCCATTTTCCCTCTTATTGGTTCTGGGAATACCAGTATTGGTGCCTGCCGCTGTTGTTGGACGTGGCGATGGAGGTGGCGACCATGATGATGTTGGCGGTAATCGCCTTGGGGAATATAGAGGGGGATCTGCACCAATATCAGTCCGCACCACTTTTTTTCTCTTGTCTTCTCTTAACATAAACGGAGTTACCTAACTATGATGTCCATGTATTTTCAGTGACTTCACTAGTACATTATTACAATCACTTTGGAGTATGACCGACCATACCGCGAGGAGAGGTGAGGACGACCGACAACCTAGCCATGTTAACCGTGGGTTTTTCTTCCATTATATTCAATGTATGACGGGGATGTGAATTGAAAAATGTTAATGATCCTTTTTTTTCCTCTTCTCATCACAGTCATCATCATCATCATCACCATCCAAACCTCCTTGTTCAAAACGGCGGCAGCGAGGAGAGGAGCAGCGGATGACCACTGGGTTTGAGACATTCGAACATGATCATCATGATGATGATGGTAGTGGTGGTGGTGGAAATGATGGAGTGAAGCCTGCCTCTAGCTACAACAAACAGCGAATTTGCAATCCACACAATGCAACATTAGAAAATACATGTAACCGACTGGTGCTTAACATGAACATGATCCCCTGAAATGATGATGGCGGTGGTAGATGATCATGAGGATGATTATAGTTAATACTGCACAAGCAAGTAAAATACACAGTACGAATTTTTTTTTCTCTCTTTTCTTTATATGTATTTATAATATATTTATTTTTTTTCGTCCCAACATCTCCTGTACATATAGAAAACAACTAAGTTTATAACGTATGTTGTTATGTTCAGTTATTGCTGGGGTTCAGTTCATCTCCTCATCATGGAAGAAAATCATCATGTTGTTGCTGATGATGATGAAGGTGGTGGTGGTGGTGGTGGTGGGGGAACAGACACGGACGCTGAGGACAACATCATAAGAGAGGAGTCTACCATTTTTGCTAGTGGTTGTAGTGGAAAAAAAGGGAGAGAGAGAGAGAGATGTGTATTATTATTATTATGATTATAACAGCTACATCTATCCTGTTTGTACTATGTACTATTATGTAGCACTAACTAACTTTTATAGAAGACCAAGAAGGAGTTTTAAGACTTGAAAAAGAAGAACAAGTTAAAAAAGACGAGAAAAAATAACGACGACGGTGAATGATGATGATGATGATGAAGGAGAGGAGAGAAGAGAGGAAGGTGCCTAACTGCTCACTTTTCTTGAGAGCCTTGCTGTAAAAGTTTATAATTTTTTTATATTTTTTTTCCTACTTGCTGTTATGTTCAATGGTTTAAGAGCAAGGGAACGTTGCTGTTAAGGCAAGACGTATGCCATGAAACCATATGAAGCAAACGCTGTTAAGTTAGCATTGTAAGGTAAGAATAGACAAGAGGAAAAGAAGGTGGTTTTGGTAGTACATCAACAGAAAAGATAGATTGTTGTAGTAGTAATAGTAGTAGTAGTGGTGCAGCAAAAGTAGTTAAAAATGTTGGATTTAACAGTAGTGGTAGTGATGATGATGACGGCGGAGAGAAGGTATTAGTGGAGTGCCTGAAAAATAAATGCTAATAATAACAATAATAAAGTACTGTACGAAAAATTCCTCTCTTTTTCATCTTTTTCTTTTTTCGTACTTTACTGACAACAAACGATAATAATGCGATATACTCGTATGGATGGATTCAATCGAATGGGAATGATGATTATGTGATGGCGCTGGCGGATGCTTTTTTTGGTATTGTGATGATCTCTCTGTCTCTACAAGCTTGTGTGTGTGTAAGCCTGTGTAACGTAACTACAACACAGAAAAGTTTAGTATTTTTAGTTGTTTAGGATTATCAGCATCAGCAAACGTAACAGCAGCAGTAGTGGTAGTAGTATGATAATAATAATAATGGCATGTACAAAATACTTGATATGTACCCCTCCTAAAAAACGGAGTTGGTTAGTAAAACTGTTTTGAACAAATCAACCAACCAACCGACAGATGAAAATTATGTGTGTGTAGTTGTAATAAGTTGCAGTTTCCACAAATAGGCAACGTTAAAACAAAACTGCAAAGTGCGAGAAAGAGAGGCGCAAACCGTATGGTATGTGTAGGCAAATAGAAGAAACAAGACGCAGACGCACACACACACACAATTTTCCGACCTAATGTAACATGTACACAAGTCGTAAATACACATGGTCATAAAAATATTATTGTATGTGTCTGTATGAGTACATAATATTATTTTTATGCAGGATATATTATGATGATGATGATCTGTCCGTTCATGCCATGAAAATTATTGATTGATTTGATATTTGAGAAAATAGAAAAAAAATGTATGAAACTGATAAAGCAAACAGATAATATGGTTTTTAATCATGTAAAAAAAAACGCTTTCTTGTGACACATGTATGTTCCCAAAAAAAAACCTGTACAGATGTTTTATCACCATTTTATTCATAGATTATGTAAAAAAGGTAATAGTATTAGTAATCAATATTCAGAAAGGTAAAAAAAAATATATATTTCTAATGTGTGAATAATATTTAATATTAATCAAACAGTTTGACATTTCAATTCGGTTGATTTTCCTGTAGAAAAATGACATGTTACTTTTTACTTGATTTGATATTTTGGAATGTAGCGTTGCTAGTTTTTTTTTTTTTTTTTTTACATGTGACGTAGTGGTGGTCTCTGTGACAGGCAGGCATCGCAATGTCAGTGTGCTGACATGAAGCTGTAACTTTTCTTTGCACCATTTTATTTTTCAAATTTATTTTGTGCTTTTTTCTAACCACTTACGCACTTCACGCTGATTTTTGCATATTTCTCCATTTTTTCCTTGTTTCTTTCACTCATTATTCTCCGAAATGATTCATGTGGCCACTAACGTCTCTAATGTACAATGAAGTAAACAGGTGAGGTGAGGGTGGAGTGTGGGAGGAGGTGTGCTTTTATATGCAATGTAAAAAAATGCCAGCTGCATTCTCAGTAAATTTTTTTTAATAGTATTCATAATTTAATGAAAGTTAAAACATGCTTTGTAAAAACGACATTATTATTACCCATTATTAGACATTACTGTGAGAAACACGGATATGAACTTTAGAGCAAGTTGAAGCAGAAAAATGGAGTAGTAAAAGAGAAAGAGGAAAACATAATAGCAATCATAATAGAGTAGTAAATAATTGAAAAATAAAGGTTGCTGAATCACTTCTGACTTGGTTCTCATACACTGCTATAACTTATATATGAACTCATCATCATCATCAACATCATCATGAAAAATAGCTAGTAGAAAAGTAAGGATGATGCTGATGATGAATGTAGTTAGTAGTTAGCACAGCAGTTATTATAACTTTTTACGACCATTGAATTACTTACTGCTATACTCCCGCCATTATTATTATCTCTCTAGCATTGTGTGTCTGTTTAGGTGTAACATTTTTTTCTCTCAAAAAGTCAAAGTTGAGCTTAAAGGCCACATTCCGCCAGTTTCATTACCATTGCATTTCATATATCATAACATCATATCTTGATTCAATTGAATTGTTATATTAAGCGAAAAAGGAGACTTGATTTTTTTCCCTGCTTTTCTTCTTCTTCTTCTGGGGATGATACATTGCCTTTTACCAGCATTAGCATTGGCATTGATGAACATTTTCTCATTACCAACAATGCCATCACCATCACCGGTACAATACCTACAAAAATGACAAAAGTTTTAAGCTCAAAAATTAGATACAAGACAAGACAGTACACACACACATGATAAATATACAGCTACATAAGCTCGAGAAGAAGAAGAAGAAAACAAGTCAGGCAACAATTATTATTACTACCACCACTACTACTACACTAGTAGTGCTGACCGCCGACACAACAAGCAATAATAATAATAACAGCAACTAACAGGAGCGACAACAAAACGGCGTTATTTCCTCGAGCAATTCCTCCAAAGAAAACCTTTTGAAAAGAAGAAAGAAGAAAGGCTCAAACAAATGAACTACATAGTTCACTCACTAGCAGGCAGGCTGCGGCTCACTTGGCATTTTTCGTTTGCTCTTTTCTTTTGGTCGTCCTCATATTAGGTATGCATGCCATTGCAAAATAAAAAAAATGCAAAGGTTTTAATACAACATTGCAAAAAAAAAACCTGACTGACTGACAGTGAATGAGACATGTCCAATTCCCATATTGAACATAAATATAAATATTACGTACGTACATATGTACAGGTAAAAAAAAATATACAGACTTTTTATTTTGCTTTTACTACTACCACCACCACGATCAACTTGTTGAACGTACGTTTTTTTGCACGGAGCCAAGCGAAGAAGCTAAGCCAACGAGACCAGAAAAAGAGAGCCCATCGCATATTTTTATTAGAAGCACAGCAGCGTCAGAAAAAAAGTAGAAGAGAATCATCATCATCAACAACAAGCAGCAGCAATAGCAGCACACGCATAATATTCATTGCATACTGGCGTGATATATGACTGCGCTCATATTACAGCAACAGCAGTAACACCTTTTTCTCATTCCATCTATTGTCATCCCATCCCATTCATTCATTTTCCTTTTTGACTTGACTGTTTTTAAAGCAACCACCGTATCACCACCATTATATCAATCTCTTCTTTTTCTATTGAATCCTATCTACCTACCTTCCTTCACCTTCCTATTTGTCCATTATTGCCTAAAGAGAGGACCACATCACAGCTTCATTTGAAAAATTTGATGGATTCGTGGAAAAATGAAGATGAATATGACGATCAGTTGAACGACGCCTTTTTTTCATGATGATCATGGTGACGCTATATTGTGTGTGTGTGTGAGTGTGTTGTTCCTGACCTTGCCGTTACAATGCACTCTCATTCTCTCTCACTCACTGGACAAACCGGCAAAATCTACTTTGATCGCTTTTCGCTTTCTCTTCGTGTTTGCTGTACATTTGAAAATGCCGGTGATGTGCCGCCATGAAGCATTATCGTTATTATGGCCCTCATGTGAAAATATTAGCATGAAAAAAAGTATAAAAAAAGCAGCGCGCCTTCTTTCTTTGAGTTATCTTGATTGCTAAGTCAGTAGCACAAGAAGGACCTTTTTGCCAATCATTAGTTTGCATACATTGCATACAAAGTTACATAAAGTAATTTCATGAATTCAAGTGAGGTGGTGTCGGCTATTATCATACTGGCAGATGATGATGGTGTCAATGTCACGTTCCACAACAGCACGTTATTGGTGATTATTACGGAGAGAGAGAGAGACGAGGAGATTGAGGAGAGCAAGGAGAAGAGGAGACGGACTGATGAAATTGAAGAAGCCATCATCCATCCATGTCCTAAAAGATTTTCATAATAATGTAGTGTATGTACATATTATATGAATGTACATGCATGGCAGGCAAGTAAAAAGTAATGACCACTCACATGAAACTGAAAGGATTTTTCTTTTTTTCTCCTGCTGTTTAGCATTCAATCCTAAATCCATCCAGGCATCAACAACGAGATCCCATCAGCATCAATGTGAATCAGGTTTAATTAATGCAATAAATAAAAATAAAAAATCTAAATGTACACATAATATACAACAAGAAGGAGAAGAGTCCATGCATGCATGCATGCAAGTATATTTATCATCATGTATATTATGCAGGCAACAAACAACAACGAAACAACAAACAAGTTGACTTTACTTACATTTTTGCTACATATCGTTATCATCATCAAAATGTAAACTTTAAAAAGCTCAAGGAATATTATTATTACTATTGAAAGCAAGTCTTTTTGGCTTACGCCAAATAATAAATAGTCTCTCTACTACATACATCCACATATCTACATACATACATGCTTACATGCTTTTTTTAAGACTACAATGCCACCAATATCATCATTCTCATCATCATCATCATCACCATCAGTCCTGCTGTCCGGTCTACTGTTGCGTATTTTTTTTTATATTATGCATGTTTGTTGTACACGTACATTTACATTATTATTTAAAAAACCAAAAAAGCCACTACTGTGTTTGTGAGCTCAGTTTTAGTTAGATCAAAAATGGAGAAAGAGAAAAAAAAAGTTTTAAAATAGCTTTTGCTCAATCTTTTCTTCACCACCAACATACCACCACCAAGCAAGCCAGTTCCATTTTGACAGAGACAACGGCGAGTCGCCTTATTCAACTTTTCTACTACTTGTTGATGCTTTTATTATTATGTGCATTAGATAGTAAATGTGTAATAATGCCATATAATATATACGATGACTAAAAACAGGCATGCATGCACATTCACATAGGGGTAGGTACCACATCTCACTACAATAATAATAATAATAATAATACTGACAGAACCAAAGTCAGTGAAAAAAAAACCGAAGAAAATACCTAACATAACATCACATAACATTTTTCTCTATATTATTCTCTTCTCTCACTAACTATTATAACTGCTGTAGCAGTAGTAGCCTTCAAATTCAACTAACTTGAACAACAAGAAAACGCGTTTACTTTTCAAATGGGATAATGCGAGCGTACAAACGCTGCTGCTCGCTGTTGTTGTTGCTGATGCCTGCGCTGATCATGATGAAGCTGCGAATAAAAATGTGTGTGTGTGTGTGTGCGAGAGAGAGAGAGAGAGAGAGAAGGAGAAGAAGCCGAGAGCCGAGAGAAGGAATTCAATCTTACTTGCAACAAACCTTTATAACCATCCATCCATCCATCTAATCCATCCTCCCGAACACACAATAACAGAAGAGTGAACACAGAGAACAAAACCAAAATCTGTGTGTATGATAAAACAAGTTAGTAAACGAAACACTGTGTTCATGTCTATGCATATATTGTAATGCTTATAAAAAAAGCCTGAACTGATTGTGAATATCTGCATGATGACTATGATGATGATGATGATGATGATGATGATCAAGTTGAGTTGATGCGAATAAGAAGAAGAAGAAAAAAAAGAATGCCTACCTACCAAAAATCTACCTACCTAAATCATCCTCATCATCATCATCATCATCACCGTGCCATGGTTTGTTTGGCGTTGCTTTTTTTATAAACTTTAGTTTCGTATGCATGCGTTTTGTATTGTACAGATAGAGTTTTAGCACAAGAAGATGAAGAGCAGTAAAGTAAAGTACGAAACCAAGACCAAAAAAAAACTACATATAAATGGTTTGTGTGCCTTGTCTTCTTATATTATGTTGCCTGCTCCATTATTATACGGCATATGCATGGCATCATCATCATTATCATCATCATCATCGTGTGTTATGTATGTTGTTGTAATAATGTTATGTGCAAGTTAACTTGTTTATTTCAATTTTTACGTAAGTAAAGCTCTTCTCTTTTTTTTCCAACTCGAACAAGCAGGCAAAAGTCGTCGTCGTCCCCGTCGTCGTCGTCATCGTCATCATCATAATAAGTATGGTGAAGTAAAGTAAAAATGGAATGAGAACGGCTTATGATGATCATCATCATCATCGTCATGATGTTATGCATGTACATAGTAATAATATCATTTAAAATGCATATATACCTGAGAATAAAATTTTCTGATAGTAGTATAGTATAGTTTTTTTAGTATATAGCATTCTGTTGGTCTCTTCTCATCGTAAAGAAATATAAGAAGAAAAAGAAGAAAAAAACACCTAGTAGCAATACTATGCGCTAATAACATTCAGAAAAGGAAAGATAGGTATATAGATATATTTATGCATGTACAAAATATATGTATGTATGTATATATGCATATACTAACGTACAATACAAGTTAGAAGTTATTATTATTACAACTATTACTATTATGGTTGTTGCTGTTTGCTTGTTGCGTTTTGCCTGCTATTTCAAAGAATCAGGAGAGAGAGAGAGAGAAAGAAAGAGAGATAGATATATGATGATGATTATGATCAGGAGCGCATCAGCATATTACATCTTTATAATACTTTACCACTATCTATTGTACTACCAAGTTACATTATTATTACAGAAAGGAAGAAGTGAAGAATATAAAATAGTAATCGCAGGGAGTGATATAATGGTAGATTATTATTATGAGTGCTGGTATAGACAGTGGCAGTAGCAGCAGCAGCAGGAATGATGATGAGCATGATACAGATCCAATCCAGGGGTCAGTAATCACCAGCAGCACAAGAGCCAGCACTACTTTTAATAGCAAATAATAATAATCATCATCACAAATAATTGTTGTAATTGTTGTAATCATAATCGTATAGTTAGCCTTTAGAATTCAGAATAATTTCAGCAACAATTTTTTTTCCCCCGTGTGGGAAATTATTTTTTAAGAAAAGAAGCGTGCGATCCATATCCGCTGCGGCAGGTCCGGTGGTGGTAGTATAGTAATAGTGATAGTGATGATGATCTTTCATCTTTTTTTGGTAAAAGATCATTATCCACTTGAACTGACTGAACATACATTATAAAACGCCTGGCTGAAAATCTGATTTGAATGGGTAGATAGATAGATATATATATATATGCTTATAAATATGACATTATAGCTGTTTATGAATGATGATGACATGAAGAATTAAAAAATGCATCTACATATAGCTGTTTTTACAATGGGATGTGTGAGCTTCTCTATTTTTTCTCTCCATAAATGCACACATTTATTACATGATTGCATGCCTGTGTGTGTGTGTGTAGAAATGAAACCAGTCGAAACGCCGACCTTTTCCCTTGAATTTACTATTAAGCACGTCCTTTTTCCGTTTTCTTTCTCATTGTTATTTTATTTATTTATTATTTATTTATTTATTTATTTATTTACTCACAATAATAATGAAGAAAGGAGCGTTAATGTTTTATACACTAATCTACTCACTGACTATATATTACATATATTAGGTGCATATAACTTGACTTTTTGTTGTTGTTTTAAAAAATATAACAATGATGATAGTAATAATAATAAGTAGTAAGTTTAAAGTTGAAGACGGTGTTGGCGGTGATGGTGGTTACATGGCTTGACTTGCCGTTGCGTTCGTTTGTTGCATGCGCGTAGAGAACACATTATAGTTAAAGCATATTTCTTTCTTCTTCTTCTTCTTCTTTTTCTTCAGGTTGGTTGGCTTATTTGGCTTTGCCTTTTTGACTTGACTCTTTGACTTTCATCATCCTGATCATCATATCATGAGGCGTTGCATGACTGACGACTCTAGGAGCAAGGAGCTAGTCTGAAAAATTGTGGAAAAAGTTCATAGCAGTGAGAATGACGACGAGAGGACGAGAAGGACGATGATGATGATGTTGATGATGAGTTGAAGGAACAAAGTTATAAGGATGAAGTGTGTGTAGAAGCAGTTTATAGTTACAGGTTATAACAAGCGCACTCACAGGATGTGACTAATAATGGCTGGTTACCAGGTTTAAAAAGAAGATGGATTATGTTTGGAATGAAGACGAAGAAAAAGAAGTTTTTTTTATGAAAGGAGTGTAGTAGAGTAGTTTGTTGGATGGTCGAATACTTTGTTGTTTGAACTAAATTGAATGCAGACTAATATTTGTATGCAACATTATTATGAAACCGACCGACGGATGGACGACTGTAGACTACGAAGTAGTTGTTGTAGTTTTAGGCACTTCATCATCATCATTGTTATTATTATGATGATTATTATCACAAAAATTGTAGAGATGCATTGTTTCAGTGTTTAGTGGAAATGAAATAGATCTTATTTTAGATTTTTTTTTTCCTTCTAAAAAAAGTAACAAAAAAAAGATCTTGATGGCGATGATGATAGTAGTATAATCGTAGCAGTGGCACTAGACATGAAACAACCTTAAAAAGAAAAAAAAATACAAAATAGAGAATAATTACGTCAAAAAGGAAAAAGAAAGGTTATATGCATTATTATTAAAGTTAAAGAAAGAAAATGGGAAAAAGAGAATCTGTTTTTCTTGAAATGTAGTAGTAGTAGTAGTAGGATATTATGGACTTTGTTCAGTAGCAGCGACAGCGACGAAAAGGTACTTCAAGTTGATTTGTTGTTGCAAACAGCATGAGCGATTTTTTTTGAGAAAAAAGGTTAACAAAAATCGTTGCCTTTGTTGTCTATCCCATTCGAAAAAATGTTTGAAAAGCTTGTCCCTTTATTTTAGCCATCATGCATGTGCATGTATGTGTGCAGCAATTTTTTAACACGATTACGACAAAACAGTAAAATAATTAGAAAGAAGAGCATGAAAATGAAAAGATGTTGAAAAGAATCTTGAGAAGAAGACGAAGAAGTAGTCTGTCTCCGTCTTTGTTCCTTTGTTCTGGAGACTCTTAAAATGAATGCAATTACACACTGCATGCAGGCATGCAGGTGCATTTATCTTTCTATGACAGATGGATACCACTTACCGTCACTGCAAAATTCATCCGTCCAATCCATCCTCATTGCTTATATATGCATGCCCTCTGTACTTTGTACTAAATGACAATGACGACAGATGGGCAACAATGAGTTTTGTTGCATGATGTGCAGTTGATGATGATGACTTTAGTAGTTAAAGTTCAGTATTATATTTTAATATCATTCCACTTGAGAAATGATTCCAAGTTGAAAAGTGGCTTAAAATTACTTCTCGGTTAAATTTTAACATGCAAAAACTTTTGCTAAAACAGACATTCAGATAACATGCAGTGTCATATTATTGTATATTTTTCAGGCATTTGGGATTTATGTACCCACCTCAGCATTAGATACACTATGCATATATACCATCATAATATAGACTCTGTATAGTCTTTGATGACTATAGGTGTTACTTTTAAATAACTCATTCAACTAACGATCAACGTGCAACATTTATTTTATGAAAACATGCAAATTTATTTATTTATGGCAAAAATGGGATAATGTGCTAAATACTGGGGGAAAAATATAATGCATGTAAATATTTGCAAAAACACAAAATGCATTTTACAGAGAATTGATGTGTAATACAGGTAATATATTTGTTCGCGTATGTATATTATCTGACTTTTTTTTGGCAACTTTTCATTATTCCACTTGATCTACCAATCTGCAAAAAAAAAGTTAAATATTTAATCAGAAACAATCCGTTACATATTACTCCTCATTTTCAATTTTTGCCATTTTCCTGCATATCTTTGCAAAGCACACAAACGATGATGATGGTACATTGATCCGTTGCCTGTATCAATTCTTTTGCGTGCCCGTACCAATTTTTTCACTTGATTTTCAATCCTTTTTTTGCCTACCAAACCAACGTCACTACTACTACTATAAAACTCCACTTTTAGTACTTTAATAGTTAATGGTGTGAACAATTGAGAATCTCGCAAATCTGGTTAAATCAGTTGTTTGCAGACTGTTGAGTTGTTGAACTGCACCACTGTTATATATTTACATGCATATATGATTACAACTACTTATTACTACAATCATTGCGCTGCTCTTCTGTCTGTCTGTACAATATGATGATATTATGCATGACATCATGAAATGATATGCATTCCATTTTACAAAAATGGAATTTTTCATTTTCATCATCATCATTCATTCAGGTATGCAATTCAAACTTAATTTATTCCAACTTTGAAAATAAAAGGAACTGTACGAAGAAGAAGAAGAAAAAAAAAAACGATTGTTAAGAAGGAGAGCCGGTCATCATCATACTAATCATAATGATACTGATGAACACGAAAAAAGAGAAAGAAAAGAATGTTGGTCTGTCCGGTCCGGTTTTACCAATAATAATAATAAACCTCTAGCTGACAAGTCGAGCTGATCATTTAAATTATAAAGGCAAAATGTAAAATGTCATTTGCATCCTCTCCACTTTTTTTCCACATTTTCAACAAAAATGATTTAGATCTTTAGGTGGTTTCTTCCAATAATAAAAAAAATATTACGCACCACACACGAGAAAAAAGTGCGTTAGGATTTTTTAGGATATATACTATATTATGTGTTCTTGTAAAAAAAATTAGTGAAAGATCTAAATAGATAAATGAAAAGATAGATAAAGACAAGTGATTATGTGCCAGACACACCTGTTGGCTGGCAATGAGCCACAAAAATAAGTATAAATAGTGAGGTGGTGGTATATTATAGTTTTGCGGCGGCGGTGGTGGTGGTGGTTTGGTATGCATCCTTTTTCTAGAGATGACAATAAAAATGTTTTAGGGAAATACAGGAATAAGCAGCGATGCTGTTAAAAAAGTAAAGTAAAGAAACAAAAATATTTCATACTGTTCGGTAGAAGAAAAAAGAAATAGGAAAAATGTATATGCACAGGAAAATTGAAGAAAAATCAGTACACTATTTCATCATTATCATTCTTTAATGATGATCATCACATATTCAGTCTGTTTGACTTTGCGTTAAGTTTTAGTAATATTAGAAAAATGTCGGTAGTGGGGGTACACGTATAAAAATATACGGTAGCTTTTTTGATCATGCCTGCATCAGGTATGCCCGTCATGATCATAAAAAGAAAGAAAAAACAGTGTACAAGAAGAAACAACAACTCCTGCAATCCTGCATCGAGAGGATTGATGCAGAAAAAAGGGAGTTACGCAATTTTTAGGTATTTTATTTTTTTAGTCATGAAATTTTTGGAAAAGAATTTTCGATGAGGAACATAGGACGCTGCGTCGACGCTTCTGCATTGTGGAAATAGGGGGAACGCATCTTTTACACATAAATATTTTCAAGTAATCATATAGTTCGGGAGAAGTGCATAATTTTGCAAACTTTCCTCAACAACGGCCGTATATATGTGGCGTCAGGTATACCTCCCCTTCAGACCAACCTTATCAAGAGTATGTTCTCGGCATTTCGAGAAGTGCCTGCGCGGAAAATGTTGTGCGTTGTTCAAGCAGAGACGTGAAGCAAAGACCGCTTGGAACATAAACGCAAATGTACCTTTCTCTCTCGTTACCTCATCTTACTGCTTCTCTTGTCTCGCTAATCTCAATTCACGTTACGAGGTCAGTAGCATTCTTTGTATGTACCACTGCATCAAAATCATTGCCAACTCCAATTTTCCTCATTCTTCAGCAACAGTTCAAGGCTAGGAAAAAAAGTGAAAATACCTACTTATCTTCTTTCATACACTTCCTTTCCAAATAAAAAGTGGAGGAATGCGAAATGCAACAATGAAAACTCTTATCATTTTATTTTCATCATCGCTTACACAGCGAAACTGTTGTTGCTCTCCGTCTTTCTACCTATTCCTCCACTCCACACTAAAAAATTTCATGCATTTTCTCACTCCATCTATGAACCATGTTTTGGCTTTTTTACTTGCCGTTTTTGGCCAGCATCTTTTCTCTCTGCATTGTTATTATTTGCGCTTTCACCTTTCACTCAGACTTGTCAAGTGTTCGAGAAGCATGTGGGCTCATGCTCTAGTTTGGGATTGATTTCACATAAAAAATTAAATGGGGTTGGAAGAAGGCTATTTTTTGTATTGAAATTGAATAAGAAAGCAGTTCATTGCAAAGTGTAGGCACATTTAAAACTTTGTTAACTGTCCACCTTTTCTAATTGTTCCTTTAACATCAGCTGTTGGTCTGCTTTGGCAAAATACTTTCACTCTTGGCAAAACAGTATACCAGAGACTCTGCAACACGATTAACATTCAGAATAGGTAGTGTTGGTAGCATGCATGGCAGACTGTGTAGAATTTATAAAAGCTAAACGGGACGTTGGTGGCGGTTCAGACGATGGAAGGCGGGACAGTCTACCGTCTCATGTATGTACATTCATGCAGTGTTGCCGATCCGTCTAGGGCAGTCAATATTGCTGCTTGCTAATAATGGGTGCGTATTGTGTATGCTGCTGCTGTATCTGTATATCTGTTAATACGAAACAGATGTACTTTATGCAAGATGTATGAATTGACTACGAGAGCTAACAGACGTAAAAACACAAAAAATAGTCGGTTGATTTGTTTGTTTTGCTCTCTCAATTTTGTTCGTTTTCTTCATTGCTTTGTCTTTGAGGAAATCATTTTTCTATCAACTTGGAAAATTTGTTCGTTATTCGCGAACTTTTAAATTTGTAATCAGTGCTTCCTCAAAAAGCATTGTTTTGAGGATCTTGCCAGTTCATCAGTTTTGTTCTGACTGTCAAGTGTCAACTATACAGCAGCCGAGTGAGTTGGTGTTTAGTGTTGTAATAAGAGGTAAGAGGATGAGGAAAATTTAAAATTTAGTCCGAGTTAATGGTTTCCAGACAAAAATTATTTAAGGTGAGATAACAGTTAAACTTTTTTTACTGATTAATATAATCCGATACGTTTTGTCCAGTAACTTGTCAACGTTGGCAGAGAATTTGATGTTTTTGTTGTAAAAACTGACCAAAATTGCTCGTTACTGATGACAGATGAATTGTTATCGTTGTACCTGTGATTTGTTTTTAAACTGTACAACACACACACCATATTTATCTAATTTTATATGGCAGTGTCGTCTCCGATTTCCGCTGTAAAAAAATAGTTTTTTTTATTTGTTACATCTACATTTTATAATTTTAAATTTCCCAATGGTCAGTGGGTAAAATAAACTCGGCAAATTGTAACTAGGTTTCTCATTAAATTTTTAATTTCGGGTACGTGTCGGGCACCTGCGGACTTAGAAACTCGGTCCATTCTGTTGGACTATGTCGGACCTATCTATATACCAAATTTGGTGATGTTACGTAATTTTGTTACGGAGTTATAGCCATTTTTCAATTTTCGGGTGCCTGTCGGGCACCTGCGGACTTTCAAACTCGGTCCATTCTGTTGGACTATGTCGGACCTATCTATATACCAAATTTGGTGATGTTAC
>JAHZMZ010003133.1:0-30751 GCA_027743805.1 Lepidocyrtoides sp. E14 | reverse complement strand
TGTCTCTCGGTTTCAGGTTGCATTGTGTTACTTGCCGCACTTGAGGCAGTGGTAGCCAACGGAATCATTCCAAATAGAACTGTAGAGTTTCAATGGTACGCTGCCGAAGAAAGAGGATTGCTTGGCTCCAGAGAAATCGCGGAATCATACAGGGTCAGCGGAGTCAATGTTATTGCAATGATCAACTATGACGTAGTAGGTTACTACGTGGAAGGTAATGATGACATTGCAATTATAACTGACTATGTAGACCCAGAGCTGACACAGTTTTTACGCATTCTAATTGATGGCTACCTTGATTTTGGAAGAAGAGAAAGAGGTGAGCATATACAGACTATAGACAATCCAATTTATGCATTAAAAATACAACGGAACTTATAGGAGGTGTATAACTATCATGTTAAAATGCATTTAGAATGCGGTTACAAATGTTCTGACCATGTCGCATTTAATGAAAACGGTTATCCTGCAGCTCGACCAACGCAAGCTGTGCGAAATGTAAGCTGCAAAACTACCACCTATGTATTTGCTTGCAATGCAATACCATTTTAAATTTATGCACCTAAATATGATTTAAAACATGATTGTTTCAAATTTGTAGCCACTAATGCATACTGAGTCCGATATTATTGACACCGTCAGCTTTGTACAGGTTCGAGAATTTGTCAAAATTGCTGTTGGATGGCTAGTCGAGTTAGCAGAACCGGCAAGTTCATGACTGAACACCGTCTAAGCCTTAATATATAATTGATCAGGTTCAAATTGAAGCCGTATTATATGTTTATGTATTTATTATAACCTATATCTAGTACATTGAAATACGTGCAAATAAAACCCATATTTTTACACCTGCGTCATCTTCGTTAATTGCATACATAATTGATACATGTCGAAATGTAAGGGTCAACATCCACTTCATCTTTAAATTAGAATAGGTAAGCCATAATCATCAAAGCTAAGTTTTTTCAATGAATTACGCAGTAACATCAATATCAATTATAGATAAGTTAAAACGGCCAGCCAAATGCATAATATATGATTGATTCAACCATGAACTTCCCTGCAGCACGTGCAACATTGTGCTCTCGATTATCCATCTTATCATAAATGAAAGTCAATATATATGCATAATATTTGCGCATTCAAATAAAAGCATTTTGGAACGTACCTTGACTGATAATCAGTGATGGCAATGTCACTTTTGTGAATTCAACCCAATTAATAAAAATAAATGCTCAGAATTTCCACACTGTAAACACAAGTGATTTACGCGAAAGCCATTGTTAGTTCAAGAAACCTTGCTTGCTTGCTTATTCTCCACAGTCACATCGCATGATATGTACAGTTGAAGTGGTGGCTGGCAATACCCAGTTATCAGCAAAATTTCAAGATGTAGTTATAGGCTATAACTTATAGCTTTTATTTATACGTCATTATGATGAAACTTTCCACATTGATGAAAGACTTTTCCTGCTTGTCATACCGTGAATTGCTGAATGGGTGTAATAATGTAATAATCAGTTTATATAATAATATTGATTGTTTGCATGATATCGATAATATTTCAACAAATCAAAAATGTTCAACGGGATAGTATTTCACTTGAGAGAACAAATATAAAAGCCTGTTAGTGAAGTAATGCTCACTACATTGCTGGAATAAACCTCGGACGCTTCTGAAATATCATTATTTCGTGGAAGTTTTTTTTTTTTTAATACATCAATACATTGGCTATTATGAAGCTCTCAACGGCGTTTTTGGTAATATCTTTGGGAGTCGCGGCAGTTGTCGCCACTCCCGTTGAAAATAACGAGAAGCGTTTGATAAAAACTGCAGAAAACGAGCCTGCAGTTTGGATGACCGAGTCAGAACTTTGGAAGCTCATTGAAACTCGTGAAAATTTCATTGACATTACTGATCATCCCCAATATCCCGTTAAAAATGCAAATCCTCAAAGCACAAAAGGTAATCTATAAGCTCGCTATATGCATGGTGCTTTGTACATACTTGAACGTCTAAGTAACTGTCACTGTCAAATTTCAGTCATTCCAACCACACTCAAATTCCAGTCCGTTGTTACCAGTCTTATTTCCAGCATCAATAGAGCCCGCGTAGAAGAGTTTGTGCAAGAATTCAGTACTTTCCACACTCGCTACTATCAATCTGAGAGTGGTGAACAATCTCAAAAGTGGCTTCTTGCTCAGGTCCAAGCTAGTCTTCAGGGATACTCAGGAGTTTCTTCAGTTCAAGAAGTAGACCATGGTTTTCGTCAAAACAGTGTTGTCGCAAGGATTGAAGGTTCTGATCCCAGCCTAAAGTCTGAAGTTGTCGTTTTAGGAGCTCATCAAGACAGTCTGAATTTGAGGGGATCATCATTGAGAGCACCTGGTAATATATCGTTTGTATAGACATTGACAACTTTGTATGTATGCACGCCTATATGATGCTTGGTCAATATTAATTAACTCGTCATTTTCGTTGGCCGTTAAATAGGAGCTGATGACAATGCTAGTGGGTCTGTTACAGTACTT
Organism: Lepidocyrtoides sp. E14; assembly: GCA_027743805.1. NCBI lineage: Eukaryota > Metazoa > Arthropoda > Collembola > Entomobryomorpha > Entomobryidae > Lepidocyrtoides > Lepidocyrtoides sp. E14. Next base: position 28,220 of record JAHZMZ010003133.1, on the reverse strand, counting down.
GAAACGGTAATTATGCGTTCACGTTACCGGCCGTTTTGATGACAATCTAACAGAAAAAAGGTATTTTTTTTGTAATTTAATACATTGTTCTATCATCTTTCAGCTCCGTGTTATTGCTGGCAGCGGAGTAGTTCCCCGTAGATCAATTGAATTCCACTGGTATGCTGCAGAAGAAGTAGGACTTCGTGGCTCTGGTGCTATTGCTCAGTCATACTCCAGAAGTGGAGTTGACGTTGTTGCAATGGTCAATTTCGATGTAGATGGATATCAAGCTCCCGGAATCAATGATATTGGAATTTACACTGATAACGTAAATGCTCAACTTACCCAATTCTTGAGAGTCTTAGTCGATGGTTATCTGACATACGGTAGGAGGGACACACGCTGTGGCTACGGTTGCAGGTAGAATACGAAAAAAAATTCGTATAATAATAATTTAACCGCTTTAAGTACAAAATTATACATTTTCCTTGCTTTTGTTACCCAACCAATCAGTGACCATGCATCTTTCCACAATTATGGGTTTCCGGCCGCCTTTCCAGCTGAAGTTGTTTTCCACGTAAGATAATGTTGAATGCTAACTACAATTATATTGCCATTTCAATATGAATGATACACAACTGAATAAAAATTCAGTGACAAAAATGAAAATATAATCAATGTATTTTTATGCTCCCAAACAGCCACAAATGCACAGTGAGCAGGATAATTTCCAAAATGTAGGATTTACTCAGGTCATTGAGTTCGTCAAATTGGCAGTAGGTTTTGCCATCGAAATTGCAGAGCCAAACCAAAACTAATTAGTATGATAATAATTATTATTGTCATTCAATCTTTGCTGTGATATGATTCTCTATATAATCGCAATAAAAAAATTCAGGTGATACATATACAGATTTGCATAAACTACCTCTGTCTCAAATGACTTTATTATACTACGCACGCCTAATCAGACCATAATGATCTTAATCAATCATCATCATAGGTAGACCTCCCATCATGTGCAGCTCAATTTTTTCCTACTAAACACTTGTTTTCATTCCTTATCAAAAAGTAACAAGTAACAGCCATCCTTGACATTGAATTGGTAACTAACTCAAATCAAAGCCATCGACACCAGTTTTTCCGTTGTGGCACCACAACATATTTTCCATTCAATGGAGTTCTGGTAATCAAAACATAAAAGTGGGAATCATAAAACACAAAACTCAATGTCATATCACAATAGGATGGGTATCGGGTTTGTCATAAACGCTTTATATGAAAAATGCTAATACAAAAAATGCCAAATATCACTTTTTACCGTTGAATTTGTGTATAAATAACGGAAATTTTCTCCATTGGAGTTACTTTCATTCAAAGCGACAAAGAATCAAGCTCTGAAATATTTCAAAGTTGCAAAAAGAAACAGAAATGAGGGCATTGCAAATAGTTTTGCTTTTGTCGGTAGGGGTGATCCTTGTCACCAGCAATCCGGTGGAACAGGAGAAACGGTTGATCAGGACAAGTGAGGATGAAGAGCCACAATGGCTTACAGAGGACGAAATTTGGGGTTTGATTCGTCAAGATCAAAACTTTATTGATATCACCGATCACTCTGACATGCCAACAAGGGTAAAACCTCAGGATGTAAAAACCAAAGGTAGGTGTTCCATGAAACGGTGGAAAGTCAAAAAAAGGCGTTCGCGTTCCATTAAGACCTTTCAGTCCTTTTGAACTGTATTTTTTCGTTATGTAGCAATTCCTTCCGAGATTCGCTATCCTACTGAAACAAGAGCAGTTTTGGAAAATATCGATGGGACTCAAGTTGAAAATTTTGTGAGACGGTTCAGCAGCTTCCATAATCGATATTACAAGTCAAGAACTGGACTAGAATCCCAAAGGTGGTTGCTGTCCCAAATTAAAGAATCGGCAGGGGATTACAACGGGACCATTTCAGTCGAAGAGTTTGTACATCCCTGGTCTCAGAGAAGTATCATTGCTAGAATTGAAGGAACTGATCCTGAACTCAAATCAGAGGTTCTCATTCTAGGCGCTCATCAGGACTCCATTAACATGATGGGGGGCAGTTTCAAAGCCCCAGGCGCCGACGACAATGCGAGTGGATCTGCAGTAGTCTTAGCCGCGCTTCGCTCAGTAATCAACAGCAAGTTTGCTCCTAAAAGAACCGTTGAATTTCATTGGTATGCAGCAGAAGAAGTTGGTCTACGCGGGTCTGCTGCAATTGCACAGAGCTACAAGAACAATGATGTCGATGTCGTTGGAATGGTCAATTTTGACGTGCCGGGATACCAAGATCCAAAATATAATGACATTGGCATTTACACTGATAATGCTAATCCAGTCCTCACGCAGTTCTTGCGTGTTCTGGTTGACGAATACCTAGAGTACGGAAGACGCGACGTAACGTGCGGATATGGTATAATTATGAACACGATTTATGTACTTTTTAACGAACTACATAACAATAATTATGAAATAAGTTATACATTTTTTTATTCTAGGTTGCTCAGGTAACTCCAATAGAGATAAATTTCGTTATCAGCTGCCGAAGACCATAAACCAAGTTACTGTAGAAGTTCTTTTGTTATGAAACCATAGGAATGCTCGCTCGAATATCTTCCTTATCTCAAAGGTAATGTGGGGAAAATGCAGGTAACGCGAGGTAACGTGACTAGGGTTTTAAGAGATGCAAGATGCCTACTGTTTCAGTTTCAGACTTTTGAGATGTGGAAGATATTCACAAAAGCAGTTCCACGGTAGCATATGAAACCACTACGGTGATATGAATAATGACCGATCACCATGACTCTAGCGTCAAAATTATGTTTATTTTACATGTGATTTTTAAATTCGGACCATGGCGATCTGCCATTATTGGTGGAGAACATAACACTGTTTCTGTGGTGTTGGTTGCGAAGCTTATATTTGGCATTTTTTGCATTAGATCACGCCAGTTGGACTGCTTACGGATATGCTTCTAGTATGCCAGCGGAAGTTACTCTCCATGTAAGATAGTCCATTATCACCATTTCAAAACTAGTTAAATTTAATTTGAAAACATTCGTGTAATGAATGGAATTTGCTGCTACTATTTGCTTCCAGCCAATGATGCACACGGGAATGGACGACTATCAAAGAGTTGGCTTCACACAAGTTATGCAATTCGTGAAACTTGCGTCTGCTTTTATCGTTGAATTTGGTGAACCAAGTTACTCAGAGTGATGCAGATGCGGAGCATAAAATGTCCACAGTCAACATAATGTGTAATGGCAAAATTAATTAATCAATTAACGAGTGGAATAATTTGATTTCATTGAATAAAACATTTTTGGCATTTATTGAGCTGTTACTACAAACAATCAGACTAATATTCAAAATCACTATCATGATCCTGACTTGTGATGCACTCTTGCAGCATTTTTTCATGCATTTCAAACAACTTAATTTTTAGACTTTTTGATAGAAAATTACCGCTTAACGTACCCCTTTCGTCATCGTCAGTGGAAGCATTTTTGCGGAAATAGCTAAAGATTTGGCTCAAAGTGTGGGAAACTGTGGAACAAAATGAGGGTTCGTCCACAAGTTCAGCAAACCATTTGAATTTCTGTTCAAAGACAATCTCGCCGTTTTTTGTTTTCCTATTGAAGTGACGTGACAGAATATGTTGCAGAAACTTGTGCATATATTATTCAAAATGGATTTTATAAATTGTGTCTTTTTACCTGTAGGAAACAAAACAGATTTGTAAAAATTCAAAACAGTGTTCCAAGCATTTGCAACAGGAAGCCAAAAAGTCCAACTTGGATACAATAGTATGTTGCATGTAGTTTATAAGTCGAATTTGGTTACGGGTTTGATACATTTCCAATTTTCTTTCCATGCTCTAGATTGTTGCGTTGCAATAAATACAATAAATTGCACTGGTAATGTGTCGAAACATGATTATCGGATTTGGTAGCATAAATAATTACCGCAATTTTATCCACAACAACTCCCGTAAGCAAATTGTAAAAGGCAACCGGCAATATTATCAGAAAAAGTATAAAAACTAAGAGGTTCCATGTGCCATAGCTAATCAATGTTTTATCAAGCTCCGTCATGTTCATTGTGGCGTTTTGACTCTGCTCCTCATCATCTTTGTATGCCTCATACATATCAGCAAATTCAAACTCTCCCGTCATCATTACCAACGTTCTTGCAAATGACCATGTAGTTGTTGGTGGAAATTGCTATAAAATATTTTTTTGAAACACCAGAACACTACACTATACTTTTGTACCAATTAGATTACCATAATAATAGTAATGTCACTTACATGTGGTAAAGTTTGTCGGAAAGCCCTTTGAAATCCTACAATAATGGCCGCAATGCAAACAAAAGCTAAAAGAATTTTCTTGAGTGTCTGCGTTAAAATGAGAGACATTACAATTTTTTAAGTGTACAAGCTACTAGTTCTACCACAAACCCTTAAAACGACCTTGCTTGAACCTGTATTAAATACTCCACATATTTTCCCAGGGGCAGATACAGCAATCCTATGTTCCTCCAGAAGAGTGTAAACGACAAGATAACGCCAAACTAAGGAGACAAAACAATCAACGAATTTCAGAGCGTGTGAACATTCATAGTTTTCCGACATCAGTCTGTAAAACGTTCAAATGTGAGCTTAAATAAGGGCAAGGAAGGTTCATTATAATTTTGTATTACCGCTGCACTTATTTTTTCCAAAACACTAGGCGGACTTTGCTCTAGTAGATCAAGAGATTGTAGACATGGTCGATAAACGCCAATTATAGTTAAAACAACTTGAGTAAAAATCATCTTGCCGTTCATTTCGGGAGAAATCAAGCGTTTTATACTAGCTTTTATGGCTAAACATTCATCCAAAATGTATAGTGCACTAAGCACTCCCAATATCCATGCAGCAATGATTTCATCAGTTGGAAATTTTCCTTCTTCGTAAGAGTACTCCGAAGGAACTAAAATCCAGTAGGCACTCAACCATATTAGCTGTTTCACGGTTTTAAGAAAACAAGAATTTAAAAAAAGTTAATTTAAGGGAAATAGTTCAAAGTTAGCGAGTTACATATAAATGTAAGTTGGTACATTAAAAATCAGCCACAAAATTTTATAGGGCAACATATTTTGCCACAGTGCCAGTAGTGTGCACTGTGTTAAAGGATGAAGTAAAAGTTTCTCTTGTATGTCTTCTGGCCAGGTTTTGGCGTAACCGAGAAATTTCATTTCTGAACTAGATTTATCCTCTTGAATAGGTCTTGCAAGTGCTGTAATTACACTGCAAATTGAAGAAAAATTGCAACCACTGAGTTTCATTTCATTTATTAGATTTTTTGATTTGATCTCAATAAGTAAAATATACCTAATGTCTGTAGAAAATTTAACTCGTATTTCATTGCTTTCCTTCAAGTCAAGGTGAATTGAGTTGTCAAAAAGAAATTCCAACGCTGCGGGTGTATGTTTATAAACTTGTTTCAAGCTGAAAAGTTCTGGGTCATTGTCTTTACCAGCAAACCTTGCAGTAGTTGTAAAATTAAATTAAAATTGTTGTATTATATGCCTGCACAAAAATATCACAATTGACCATTGATTTGAATAAATTTTATATTTGCTTACCAAGTTCCAAAATTGCGCTTGGCTAGGAAAACGTTTCTTAAAATGAACTCAACAGTTATAGTTGACTTTGATTTACAAGCTGATGTCAACGCTGTAGATTTGGATTTGTCTGTGGTATAAACAGTTTGGTTTTGCGTCTATATATAAATATTTACTTTAATAAAACATTATTATGCTTTTCTGCAATCACCATTCTCGCTCTCAAATGTTTCCCATAAAAGATAGCCCCTAAAGAGATCTTGGCTTTCCTGGTCTTGTCTGGCCATAGCCAAATTTTTTTCTATCAAATTCCAGTCTACCAATATCTTGACACATTTTTGACTCTTTGGACTCAACGCTGTGAATTAGAAAAGCAATCAAATGGATATAAAAATTATGCCATATATGGATAAACAGAATGCTAATATGTACTTCATTACGAAATACCCTTCTCTGTCGCATAATGAATCGCCATTTTTCTATGAGCATCTTTGATCATCACATCCGTTTCTGGTTTATCAATTAGAATTTTGATCAAATTTGGAAATTCTGAAAGTACCAGTAAGTGAAGTGATGTCCTTTTGAGCTCATCTTGCGTTTGTGCATTAAGTCCATCCTCGTTTTCAATTAAAATTTTCATGAGATCATGCACATTTCTCAGTCTATCAGCATCTAATTGACAAATTAACTTTCTCTTTATGTAGGAACGAATTCATTGCTCTGAGATGGCATGCTGCATATTATTATGGCAAGCTTACTTTCTGCTTGTTCCTCCTTGCTGCACAGTAAGTGCAGCGGAGTTTTGCCGTCATTGTCCACACTATTTAAACCATCATTGGTATCTTCGTAATGGAGTATCAGACTTAATTTTTCTGCGACCCGAGCATTCTTGTTTTTGGGGACCCTTGTACACAATTCATGAAGCAAACCTCGACCCTTTAAATTCCTCGTATTCAGCTGAATTTCTTCTTTTCTCATGGTATTGAGAATCAAGTGCATACATTCAATGGCTTCTGGCATACCTTAATTGACATTAAATTGACTGATCATTATTTACCTATATATTTTCCAAATTGTGCACTTGTACTACAAATATTTACACATAAAAATAACGTTTAAAAGTTTATCATTACTGCTGCTTGCTGCAATGTGCGCTGCTGTGTTCCCATCTCCATCCTGAACTGATACTAAACTCGGACAAACATTCAACATTTGTTCCACAAACGCACTGAATCCATTTGCAACAGCAACGTGTATTGGACAGCGCCTTTTTAATCCAGACGCTGGCATTTTCAGCAGTTCTTCTTGTCGTTCTCGAGATTTTACATATTCGCATAGGTCTGAGGCGTTCCCTTTTATTCCGAAAGCGGACAAAATTTCTGGGTTTTGTTTTGCTGTAGAAAATAAAAATAAAATGTACAACTTTGTACCTGTGTACTCTTCTGGCTGAATAAATTTCTAACCTACGTTCACTGGCAATCAAATGAATTATATTTTTTCCTTTGATGTCAGCTCCGAAGACACCGTCCGCGTCCTCTTTTAGTATGTCTTTTATTTCGGTTAGATGATTAGAAATTTCTCCCAGTTGAATCAGTTTTGCTAGCTTTTTCAACAATTGGTCATTTGCACCCATTTTTTGCATTTCAATATTTACTGAGATGTGACCGTTTTCATTGTCACCTTGCCCCTGCATTTTGACTTCTACACACTATCCACACGACTCTTAAGAACCCCAAACGACTATCCGTAGTAGCTTTTACCTAATTGACAAAATGAAAAATGTGAAACTTGTAACACATTGTGAAAATAACGAATAATTTTAAAATTATTTCGCTCTAATTGTTTCATGTAGACAAAAAGTGTTGGACAAGTTTTTACCAATACAAAAAAATACAAGCTGTTCTATCCCGTTGGTAGTTGCCGGCTCATTAGTGTTAGTATCACCAACTAAAAATCATAGAAATGTCCAACTGCGTTTTTTTCATTTCATTCGTCTTAAAAAAAGCTCATGAGTCATAGTGTCGGTTTATGTCGAAAGGGAAGGAATGCATATAAACTCAATGAAGTAGGTTTTGCAGAGGGATTCCACATTCACTGCAGTTTTATAACATAACATACTTTACATAAGAATCTTCTCTGTACTATTATTATTATGTCAAAAAGGAAACTGTACTGATTTCCAGTGTTCTGAGTGAGTCTGAGTATCCATACATCACATTTCAGTTCATCTTTTAATATTAATTTGTATCGCAGATAGTGCCATGCTGATGCTGATCTGCACTCTGTATGCATGTCATCATGATCCAGAACAAATAGATCTATTAAAGAATGTGATTTATTTAGAGCAAAATGCTATTGCAAGGGATTTGTGAACTAAAGCATATCCACTTATTTTGTTAAAATAAACAAGCTGCATATTATGCATTAAAGTATTTATTAAGAGATTATGTACATAGTCCTCTAAATTGACGTGCTTTTGTTTTATGTTACATTCGCAACTCATTTTATATCGGGCTTTTGAACGTAGTATAGTATATACTTTGAAAACAAATCCTTCAAAGCAAAACACTTCCTCTTGTGCATGTCTTCTGGAGACTCGAGGATCAATGTGTTAAAAAGCAATAAAATCTGTTAATCTGCACTAGTTAGGGATGTGGGCTGTTCTTTTCATAATTGAGTGTGTGGTGGTAGCCAATGATAAAAACTGTTCACTGTTGGTTTATTGGTTAAAATAGAGACGGCATGTTCCAAAGCAAAAGCAACTGTTTTATTTCTTAACTTGGATTTTATAGCTATTTCCATCTGTAAGACATATCAAAAGCCTTTCCAAATTCAAAAGTTTATTGATGACAACAACGCAGTCGTGAGTCGTGAAGTGAAGCTTCAATAAAAGTGACCAATCCTATGATGAACTTAGCTCAATGTGTTGTCGAGACTACTTTGTCAGATGCAAAATTATTGAATTTCGGGTACAAAAAGAGAAATATGTAAACTCTTATCGCTGGGTCCAAATATAAGTAAATGGAAATTCCTTCCAGAGAGATCTTCGTATCTCATTGATTGCTTCTTCCTGGTGCAATATAGACTATAATAATTCTTTCAAATTAGAGTACAATCTCAATCACACAGCGTCTTCTTTTGGTCCATTCTCTAAAAGATACATATCATTAAAATCTGGCAACGTAGTGGAATCTTTGCAGTACAACATGTCCGCTCCACAAAGTGCTAAAGATAAAGCAAAGGAAGCTGCATGTGAAATCTACAGATTGACTGGGGATATAGCATCAATGGAAAAATTAGGCTGTCCCAATATACCGAGAAGAGGACATAATGCCAATTTAAAAACGATTCCTGTCCACGCTGGTCGTGCTGCCGACGTGGATGAGCAGATTAGCGAAGCACTGAGATACCTAGTACTTACCCTATTACTGCTGTTTGCTGCACTGGTCCTACTCACATGTTGTTGTCGAGTGTATTCAAGAATTTCAAATCGCAGACAAATCCTCTACAACTCTTTTCAAGAAAGGGCAGGCTGTCGCAACACTAATATGCCATTTAGATCACCTTGTTGCGGCACAACGGATCCCTGCAGTGGCTGTGGTGGTATTGGAGCTAATGGAAGGTTTCAGGATATCGTTCACAGCTATCGCTCTTCGCCTCTCATGGGACCATTACAGAATACATGCGATTGTTCTCAGAATCAAGTGAATATTATTTGAAATTTGAAATTCGAAATAATATGCTACTCCTCACCTAAAAAATTACATGTTACTGCCAGAACTACATCAAGATACAAATAAACACTAAATTTACATTCCCACAATATTTTAACGGTCAGTATAAATCTTGAAAACCGTAACTTTGAATGTATGATGTATCGTTTATGGGAAGCTCGTGCAGTCTTAAATTCTTTCTGGAAGTACCAAATGCCTCAGAAATTGGCAAAGTTGGACAAAAAGGTGTACTTTATCAATTCACACTACAATTTTGTGTTCAAACGCCAGACAAGAAACTATAATATGTAACATGGTATTGGTAGTGAACAACCAATATTGACATCTCAGAATTAGTAATTATTGTTAAAATGATTCTAAAAAATCAAAGCCAGGGAGTTCTTGCAATAATATTACGCATTCTGAAGAAAGCTGAATGAAGAAATGATGCACAATGCACAGTAATACATGCGTATACTCCAAATAATTCATCATGTTTGTATTAAATAATTTTTTTATTCTGTTTTACGTTTTACTATTCAATGATGCAGAAAGATAAAGCTACTGTGGTATATGGATATGTAAAATATTTCTTTTCCTCTATGTGAAGCTAGTTAAGAATTGGACCCGTCCGAAATTGACTTCTCTAACACGGCGTATCTTTTTGCCATACTGTCATATATCTGAAAAAATGACGTATTTTGTAACGTGATATGTGACCGTTGGTACATTATTATTATTATTATTATTATTATAGCTTTAGTACTTTATAACTTACCTCTTTGGCATCTCTGCTTGGATCACAGACCTTTTTAAATGGGGATATTTCCCCTATCACATCTCTAAATGAGCAGCCCTCCCCAGCCAGAGCGTGCTTGATACGATAACAAGCACCCAAATCTGCAGAGCTGGAAGTTTCCTTTTTGAAAAGTAGCAAAATACGGCATATTTGATACAAACAAGTTCTTTCATGTTATTAAATAATATTTTTATCAAATATTTTCAATACTTGGATATAAACTGGAGCGTTGAAGACATCAGCCAGCACTTGTAAAATATCCGTGTTGCACGATGCCCCACCCGTTGCAAGAATTTTTGACTCCTTGTCTACATTATATTAAGAAAATGAAACATTCGTCAAAACAGGCTCTGCTTTTAATGTGATGACTTCATCAATTTAATTTTAAGGATTTTTTACTTGTTTTGCATCCAATTTTTTCGGCATGTATTCGTCTGGATAAAAACTGCCCTTCAATAAGAGCTCTTACTTCAACTTCCTTACTCGTAAATTTTGACAGCTTTATTCCCTCCTTATTAAATCGGTGATCACCATCTACCAGTTTTAAATAGCAGTTTAGTTTTATAATGCTGAATTATTAATAGCAGTCTGTATAACTTTTAGAAACCATTTGATCCCTACTTTTTACTTTGGGAATAATTTCCCACAAGTCATAATAAATGCCAATATTTCCGAAATTTCCCCTGGGAGTGGAATTCAGTAGTTCATTAAATATTTTCCAAGACCCATCTGCCGAATCCCGTTTGATTCGTTCCCGAGTTAGTGATCCATTTTTAAAGCATAGTAAAGCCATATATTGATCTCGTGAGGATACTGGGTTCGCAAATATATGCCCTTCCCCAAGTCCTTCTTCAGGAAGACTATCAAGGGATAGAAATAATGTGTCACTCGTTCCAAGACTCACAGCAATGTCTGTGGGACCTAGTCTCATTGCAGAAAATGAGCTTGGATTGTCTCCAGTAAATGCAATAACTTTGCAGTCAGGATTAAATCCATATCGTTCCACAAAGTAATTTGAAACATTTCCTAGGACTGACTCTGTTGGAATAGGTTCTCCCAACCTTGTCCCCAAGTTTGAGTCATAACTAGAAGCACCTTCTAAACATCTTGGATCCCAAGTTTTCTTTCTTATGTCAAGTAAGTTCATGCCACTCCCGTCAGAAAAGTCAATTCCGGCATAATCACCCAAAAATATGGAGCACACAAAGCTGGATAGTAAAGATATTCTCTGGGGGAGAGAAAACGACAGATTGCTCATTTTGAACTGAATGGTAATAGTAATATAATGATGATATGCTGTTAAGTGAAGGTTACCTCGGTTGAATTATACGCTTCGCGTTTATTGTGAAAAACTTTTGAGATCTGACTTGCCGTAAATCTCTCATATGCTCTGGACCCAGTAATGCCGGCTAATTCCTGAAAGCAACAAAAACACTTGTATTGGTAAGACATGAAATTCTGGTTATGCAATGCATGACAGTAAGATGCCATGTCAGGCAATGGTCGACTAAAAGATAATATGATAAAGGATAACCGTATTTACCAATAAAAATCATCGATAGAACTGCTACTTAGGAAGATCAGAGAGAATATATTTGCCTTGTCTGAATAGTAGTCATTTTACCTGAGCGGCACCGCTAATCCCAACTATGCTCTCAAAAGGCAACTCTAACAGTCTTATTTTTTCCATTACAATGTCAATGGCTTTAATGAACATGATAGGCTGTGCGGATACAATTTTTGGATTACGCTCATCTTTATTGACTCCGCCGACAGTTCTATACACAAAATTATTGAAAAATAGTTTTCATTATTCGATTGCATGCGTCAGTTGTTGTGGATTTATGTACATTTCACATGTGAATAAAAAAGCTCTCCTCCAAGCTTCAATTTTGTTTAGCATGTACCTAAATTCCGGAAGGACTTTGTCAAAGTTGACACTTGCCTCGTACAACACATCCAAGTTTTCATTGGTAATGACAGCCTTCACCTACAATAACACAAGAAAGTGAATTAAAGTCGAGGTTTTCTCAATGCAATTCATATAAAAGTGTATTCCAGTGTTATATATGTATTCCCATCATGACTCCCATGTGAAAAAATCAATACAATAACTCAGCAGTCCAACATGCTGGAAATGCATACATCACGTTATAAACACACACACATTTTTTCTGCAATATGTGTGAATACGTAGTCCTCTTTTACACTTTACTTTCCACCGCACTTCTTTCATCTCGCTAATAATTTACTCCGATACATATGCTGCTGGAGGGATAAGTGTGTATTTGACTTACGGATTGAGTACTCAGATCAAATCCTAGGTACAACGGGTTCTTGTTTGCTGGTGGACCCTCCATTATTATCAGCGCATTTAATATAACCTAAATATAATTTCTGCTGATCAAGTTAAAAAAATCTCACTGTGTAACCAGACGTGTCGGTCTTACAGTCCTTTCATTCAACACCAAAACGTTACTAAAAGACATTTATTCATTCCGTTTGGCTTGACTTGATTTCAGCAGCCAAATGACATCAGTTCAGCCAAACTTTATCTAAAAAAATCATAATTTATTTACTTGCACATTCTAACAACGAGACGAATTTAAAAGGTAATTCGTTTGTACTACTTCAATTTGTACTGTTAGTTATTTATGCAACTCACAAACAAACTTTACTCACGAAAACGAAAAACACAACATCACGCAGTAGTACTCATCATCAACATCAATGACATGAAGTACTACTACTGGTACTATACATAATATATACCTTGCTTAACAATATGGAAAATGCGAAAAAAAATTTACCGTGCAAAATACATGATTACATTGATGATTCTGATTTTCTGGGATGAGGTGCTTTACATTTTCATGTGGAAATACATTTATGTATGCGTGTTATATGAAAAAAACCACCTGACAAGCTAAAAGCAGACAACACATTCATATCATCTCTGAAAGTAAAGCCTTCACTTTAGAAGCCATATAAGGTAGATAGGAGGAGAACTGACTCATGACGATGGGAAGTAACTATTTATCGAAATAAAGTTGGCTACCACAAAACCACTAGAAAATGCTGACAAAATGAAAGGTGTGCATATAATACCTGGCAGCCAAAGTTGGCTCTTGCTTTTTGCACACTTAATCTATATAGCACTGCTTAAAAAACCTGATGATATTGCGATCCACAGGTTGTATGAACAGGTAAAGTTACTCTTTGTGAACATTCTACTATTCTGCCAATCATTATCACAACAGCACGCTAACCACTTTCAAACAAATAGTCACGTTGTGTTCTATGCAGGTTGAACAGAAGAACAAAAGCGTCGTTTTTCTTTCAGATCCATATATTTATGAGAAGCAGAGAAGGAAGAATGCCTTTATCATGAAATCTTTACAATCTGTATATAATGAACATACTACTACTGATAACTGATTCAAAAAACAGTCTTTTAAAATCTCATCGCGATGCGTCAACTTTTATAATAGGTAATAATAATATTTCAAAAAATGTTACAAATATATGGTACGCCTTCATGACAAAAATGAAAACGCTAAGGTATGCTGCCCTGCCTAGTTTATAGATTATATAGCTTGAAGCGTAAATATGTGTAACATTTCTTTAAAAATGAAACATTCTGTTAATTTGGTAGATGCTTCGACATTTCAATATTACGCATAAGCTACACCAGTTTACATTTTAAACTACAAAAAATTCTACGTAAAAATACCTTTGGTAGCATTAACAGTAATTTGGAATCATCGACAAGTCAGTCAGTATATTGTTCTGTTCAGGTATTTTCTATTCATATTCAGGTAAGTCAGATTTTTGCAAAGATGAAATAAATGAATTTCCTTGCTTTTTACTTTTCCATTTATCATATATTTATTACTATTATTAATTACTGCTTTCGCACGTATTTATTTAATTGCCTCTTAATTAGTTTCTAGACACGAATTTTGTGCAGGAAATTTATCGTAAAACGATCTTGATCATTTTTATGCTTGAAATATTACTCTTCATGATGTGTGAGTACTTGCCTGCATTGCAACAAATTATGCCAGATAGAAAATTCATGGGTTTCGCATTATGAGTTTAAGAATTTGGCACATTGCTCATAAGATATTTTCTAAACACACAACACAAAACTTGCTACTAAAAAAATATAACGGACCAACTGTTCAATTTTTACTTCCTTAGTCCCGTTGCTTTTTTTATCTCGTCCGGCTAAAACTACTCAATAAACGAAATTTTAGTAGACTCTCATAACAAAGCTAAAAAAAGATGAAATTATTACATACTACGACTTACGTTTGCCTATTACATGATGTGCATTGTACATACGTACATAGGTGCACGTACCATTAGTTTTTTAATTGAATAAACGCCAAACTAAAATAGGTGCACTTATGCATTTATTTTTCAAACAAGTGATTATGAAATGAAGTATATATTTCAAAAATAAAAGTAAGGTTAAGCTTCCAATTAATTAGGTATACTTTCTGTAATTACTAGTGGCACCTAGGGTATGACTAATTTTTCTTGGTAGTAGTAGTTTCGTAGTTAGTAATGGAAATGAAACACTTTGCATAATTTAGAAAGAGCCACTTAGTATAATCGTACGCTTGTCAAGTCAAGTTGGAATTTCCAGGTTCTAAATGTTTTCAAAGGCAAAAAAAGAGGGTCAAAGTTGTGTAAGCTAATCATAATATTTGTAAAAAAAAACATTTTCCAACTTTATGATTTCAAGCGAAAACCTTAAACTTACCATTGCCTAATAATAGTCCTGTATCTACTAGGTATATTCTAAGGTATTCACTGCCACCAATTGCATATAGTCAACCAACACTCAGCAGAGTTTTTTCCTATGAGTTCATAAGAGAAAGGCTAAACGTTTAAATGAGAAGCAATGATTAGCCATAATATTCATTACGTTCGACATTGTCTTAAGAGTAAGTGCCACAAGACTAACAAAAATGAAAATTAACGGCAATAAAGGCAATACACTGTCAGTCATTGTTCTTGTTTAATTTTCTTCATTAATTACTCTCAGTTATGTATGCTTTCCTCGTCATGTAAATCGTATGTATGCACACGTACCTATACGTACGTACAGCACGAGACATTACATGGATGAACTTAAGTTGAAGGAATTCCAAATAATTTTTTCCTGTTCTTTTTTGCAAATACGTATTTTATTTACAGTTTTACAGTCTCACGTATAATTTACCTCTGTGTTTCTAAAATTTTACAGAAATTTTAGCATAATATACCAATATTGACTTAACATATCAACCCTAAAGGTTCAAGATAAAACTTTATTTTTAAAATTCTTCTTTCCAAAATAAATTGCATGTTTTCAGACTTTGTGAACAAAATATTTCCATTTAACCAATTTCGATAACATGATCAATGAAGTCGTAACGTGATTTAGTAATAAAATACTAAGTAGGAGGATCAATGAAAATATGATTTCACGAAAACTGTTTTGGAACACGGTCATGTCATGTCAGATGAAATAGTTTTCGCAAAATAAAAGTACTGTAAATTCGGATAAAGTAAAAAATGTAATAGAACAGATAAATGCACCTGAATGAATACATTATAAGTTGGTAATGTATATTGGAAGGTCACGAAAGAAAAGTTCATTAAAATAAAATATGTTTTTCGCAAAATGTCAAATTGAACTCGCCAACAATGAATAGAATGAAGTGTTCCTTATAAAGGCAGGCCGACCTTTATGCATTTTTCCATCAACCAATAAAACTCTGACGTTATATTTAAGTTGCTTTTAGATTGTAAGGCGACCAATTTGTTCTTCCAGTTCCTCAATTGATTCCAGCACTTCATCCTTTCGTTGAATCTTTTCCAACTGCAAAAAAGATTAGCACTTTTGTTAACTAAAATACATTTGCTGCGCTTGAATTCAATGGAAAAGTGCACTATTCATTTATTTATAAACAAGCAACAAAACAAATTTAACTAGCATTAGCAAAACATATTTTTGTAGAAATGCGCCAGATTAGTTGACACTTGGAATGTCAAGTTGATACCACAGAAAAATTAAATCTTTAAGACAAGAATACCACATAAATAATGTTGCTGGTCACTGTACTTTTATTAAATTCTCTTTCATTATCATGTACATCGTTTAATACAAATTGTGAGTTTAAAAAGGTAAACGTTCATGATGACAAATGATAACGGTTTTTAGCACTAGTACGACAGTTAACCAGTTTTGAACTTTTCAAAGAAAAGTACGTAGGTATTCATATAATTTAAAAATTTACACTATTACTTTCATCGGCGATACTGTACAATATGCAAACAGATACAAAAATATATTCGTTTAAAAGTGGGATTTACCACAATATTATTTACTTAATATATGTTGTTTACTAATGCAGTAGATTAGAAATTAAAATAGAAAACGATTTAAATAAAAATAAACGTTAGACTACAGCTGCTCAAGCGAATTCATTTTATAAACGTATTCATTCCAAACCTGCTCTTTTTCCGGAGATTTTAACTCTCCGCTTGCGATTCTCTGTTCCAGAGCCTCGATCTCTTTAAGCCGTTTCTTGAGATTTCTTAATCGTTTAGACGGATCAGCTGAAGGCGCAGTGGTTCCAGTCGAATTTCCACAACTGCTATCACCTCCTACTTCTGACTTGGCCTTACTTTTAGATTTTTTTGATTTTTTTGGCTTATCAGCTTCCGTGGACTCGACAAAGTTTAAGCCAGGAATTGTTGGTGTTGGCTCATAGTTGCCTACTTCAAAATATCCTATTTCACTAGTGTCAGAAGACTTAAACTTCTGAATGTCTGTCATGGTCATTCCAACTGGAACCTGAGATCGTTGTTGAGCATATTGCTTCCCTTTACTCACATATACGGGTTGTTCCTCTTGTGGCACGTAGCCATCTCGAACTCGTATAGGCTTTCGCCATGTTCCATCCGGCCGCTGACTGGCAGGGATATAACTTTGACCTAAAAAATCATAATAAGACAATAACCGTTAGACCAGTAAACAGCGTGATGATAATATTTATAGCAATATTTAAAACTTTAGTCCCTACTCTACAGTGATAACTGTAATGTCTTTTACCTTCATCACACTTACCTGTTTCATCCTTTATCACGTTTAGGGATGTCATGTCTCCTTAAACTATTATATAATTTTTTAAGTAAGCGCTCTTCAACAAGGTAAGTTTCCAGTGCCAGTGACTATAAGTAGTTGCTTATCACTTTTGTATAAAATTTAAATTTAAAAAAACAAACGGAATCACACAGATTTAAACGTGAGTGCAATAGTGCACACATACGCACGTTTCTGCAATAAAACAATTAAAAACAGTACAACACATTAGCAATAGTGGTAAATATTCAACTGTTTAAATAATAGTGATACTACTGAAAGTAGCAAATACAATGCAGTCCCATATGGTGTGCACCTACAATTAAAGCATCATTAATACACTTTATGTACCATCACTATTTAACTTTTTGCTTACATTGTGCGCAGATGATTTTACAAATAGTGAACAGACTGTCAAATTATTTCGTATTTAGTATGATGATGCCCCTTCACAAATCAGAGACCTCTGACCTTATCCACGCACAAAGGAACATGTCTCACGTGTCGTGTCACCACTAAAGAATCAATTAAATTGATCCAGTTTATTTAAACTACATTTTATCCGCAAAGTACACAAGTTGTAACTTTGTAAAACCCCATCAGTTAGCTGTCCTCAATGTGTCTCTTTTATAACAAGTAACAAAAAAAGTATATATTTTGTTTTTATTTTTTTTACTCAAATAATAATGCAACAACAGTTCCAGTGTCCACCTGCATAATATATGGAAAAAACTTGACTGCAATAAGGTTTTAGTGCATGATTAACTGAAGGATCATATTGCAGGGAAGTGTTGGAAAAAGGTACATGAATCAATTATTTGCAAACCACCCCATTTAAACTTAACCTTACTTAGGTAGTCTCAACTTTGGAGTAACATTTTGCATCTTTTCCCGTAAAAACTCTATATGAAACATGTTGTTTTCTTGTGTTTGATATATTACTCTTGTATATTATGAGTAGGATTTATTTACCAGTTGAGTAGTAGTGAGCAGAAAGTGAGAAAAGGCTACGGCTACAACTTACAGACATTATGACATACAACATAGCTTGTAGTAAGTAGTAGTAGTATACCTTGCCAGTGGTAATAATAAGCAAGGAAGATTTTTTCTATCTTTGAATTGAAGCGGTGGCAATGTTGCTGAATGGATGATGAGATTCTTTTAACTTTCATAATATTGCATGGCACATATAGATTCCTTACCAACTTGCAGAAAATACAGGAAAAATTGGTTGTCTAAACTGAAAGGTGTATGTATGTAAATGAAGTCTTTGTGCTGTTATTCTTAGTGTACCCCCTGAAGAACAGATTCAGATGAGCAAATGTGTTTTTTCCCCTTTCCCCAGAAATGCATACGACATACAACGATCAATTCATTCCTTGTCATGTCATCATAGTTCATGTTGCATTAATTACAAGAGTTGTGTTGTGTTCATGTAGAGATGGTATTATTAATTTCAATTTAGAATCGCAAATTATGGTAAGTATGCTTATTGCTTACGATAATAATAATTCTACCTGTAAATACCTGGGGAAATTTTATTGATAATAATGAATGTGACGAAAAATATTTTCTTTACGGACGGTATGTATGAAAGAGTCATGCAGTGTTTTGGAACGCTTTGGTAGAAAAGAAACTGACAGTATGTCATTGACATTACATGGACAAATTAATCCTTAAAAAATAAATATTGCTGCACGGTTGGGGCCTTTTTAAGTTATTATTTTGTTTAGCGTTTTAATGCAAAAGGAGTGCAATTGCATTGGCTTGTAATAACGTGGTGCGTTTCTTAAAATATAGTGCATTCAATATTTTAAAATTAACTTGGCGAATAGAAATTTTCACCAGACATATAGCTAGAAAATGGCTCAGTTGAATCATCCCATTACATTTCTAATGACGTTTTAAAAATAAATGTAAAAAAATGTAACTTTTCAATTCATAAAGATTATACAGTCTAGTTGTGTTGTTGAGCATTTACATTATATATGTGCAGGGATTTTCATTTAAATGCTTTTCAGCTTGTTAGCAAAGTATATTTGATTTGGTGAGAGATTTATGGATTTATGTGCATGTTCTTCATGTTGCTGGCAGAAAGAAATTTAACACGAATATCACACAAGTTTTGTTTGTCTGAACTAAATTGATCATGATGGGACGATGCAAGAAAAACTTTGGAAATACAAGAAAAGCACACAGTGACATTGACAATTAATGAAATCATATTTACCCCTACGAAATATTGAAGGAAAGGTTTGCCATCAAGTTGTTTGCATAAAACTTATGAAAACTTATGATGATGGAAAAAAATTAAAGCATATACAATTAAGAATTTATCGACGCTATGAGTTAAATAAATTTAAATAAATCAAAAGGCCAAAAATACTTGAAGTCGAATTAAAACATGAAAAGTATTAATGTCTGCACTAAAAACTAGAAATGCTTTAAAAATATCATGTAAATGCAAGGAAAAATATTTCATGCTGCAGAGTTTCATCGGTTTGGTGAAAATACAAAATAAGAGCAACATTAATAACTTCATTATTGCTCGCCATATTAATTAAATTACATTGAGCAATATTTTAAGCCTCAAGGATTTATATATATATACCAGGTTCGCTAGGTTTTTACAAGTGACACTTTTGACTTTAGCCATCTCTTTCTCTCCCGTTAATAACTACAGTAAAAGATTTTTTCTGCTGGCATCATTACAATTTAAACAGCATACCCTATCTAACTAGCCAGTCACCCACCAGTAATTTATATCATCCTATTGTATACTACTACTGTTATTTTTGTCCTCTTGCCTGCAGAATGGAAGCTTATATTTGACTCACCACGTTATTTTCTGTTTGTCATCATTCTCCTTTCACCTTACATCCTCTTTCCTTGACTTCCTCCAACAATTTTATTTCTCGTCTGAATTTTCAAGAATTTTATATCAAGTTAAAAAGACTACAAATGTCCGAGCAAGATCCGAAGAAAACGCTTTCTATAGTACTTTTCCGGACGCGTTTTTATAGGTGGGTGGGCAAATAACGTACAACTCACTAGAGTAGAAAGCCAATGTGATTACATTGCACTCATTCTCACAATACAGCAAGGAAAACGTCTAAAAAAGTTTGCGTGGGCGAAAACTTGCCATCTGGGCAAGGTACTTCTGTGTATACATGCACGTTTCATATTATAAGCAGATAATGTTCTAGGTGGAAGAAGTAACGACACGGAATTTGGTTAATCTGCCTATTCTGTCTGATTTTCGGATGAATGCTTACATATTTGCGCTGCGATGCATCCAAGCATGCTCATAATAAAAACAATTGTCGTGAGACAAGATTTCCGACACTTTCTCGAACTTTAAAAAGTTACATCCTACCAATGTGAATGCCTCACTATCACATTCTGTCTGTAATGTTTAGTTTATCTTTTTACCATAATATACATAGGTATATAATATGCATACATTGGGAATTCTGTTTAAACACCGTTCCATTTGTATTTTGAATAGGAACGTGTGGAGGGGATGAAAGCCAAAAAGGATAATGATGCTGACGACAAAATGTTTAAAGGTTTTGACCCTGAGCTTGATAGTTTCTAGCACAAACTGCAACTTGATGCAGACTCATCAAGATTCATTATACCACCATTACGTCATTATTATATTAAAGATTGCCTTTTAAACATGCAAACATTTTGGACTAAACATCAGAAACAATTAGAGATTTGTTCAAAATTCTTGGAATTGGCTGAGAGAAAATAGGAAATTGTGTGCTTGATGATGACATACTAATGGTTGATGAAAAGTTACTAGCCTATTTTGCCAATAACGTAAAGTACGGAAGAAAAATGTAGTAAGATTCTGTTATTTTTGCAATTAAAATACACTGATCATTGACAACACGTGTTGTGTCACTGAATGTGTCAGCAATTTTGTTTACACAAAAAAAAAACCCAGATATTGTTTGCAATATATTTTTACCGATGTGAGTCATTGATGAAACATTAAATTCTTCTATTGTGTTTACATATCTGCATCATGCGTCATCAATTAAGAAAGCTGTTAGGCGATTTCAATCTTACTATTTTATTTGTCGTCACACCAAGAAATATGTCGTATACTGTTGTATGGATAATGTAGGTAGACACTCTCTTGTTTAAAATTCTAGTCATCTTAGAATTATCACTCTATTGAAAATAAAGTCATTTTCTAAAATACGTCAGCTTCCAAATCTGATGATCAATCTAGAATCAAAAAACTAAAAGGTGAAATAAAGTTCAAAGTAAAGTCATAATATTTTCTCTGGAGTTTTAAATCTTTCTCTTTTCCACCATCTGCACAATTCGTAGGCGTGCGCGCGTTATCGCACGATAAGTAATTTTTGCCCTAGAATAGAATGATAGAGAAGCACTTGCACTATTTGCAAATATGATGATACTTCTTAATCATGCATAATGTGTCGTCGTGTGATTAAAACTGCTACATGTAGGATTAACATTTGAAATGCATAGCATGACATGATGGCTCCTATATAAGTTTAACTTTGCAAAGAAAATGGTGCAGCGCACTTGGGAACCGTATCGAAATCAATGGAAAAGTGTTCATCTTTGCACTTGCGAAATGCATCCTTCTCATATTCAGCATTCATCCGACTCTCTTTAGAAAATGCGCTGTGTATTCCAAATGTTAATTTTATACCCACATACCACATCATACTGTAATATGAGTCAGTTTCAGAAGAATCTATTTTTAATCTAAAAACTTACTGAAAACACAAGAGATTTACATATTCCATGTAGTACAAGAGAGTTGCACCTTAAAATGGAACATGGGAAATTTATGAATAGCAAAAGTTACTATATACATGTGCGCTGCTACATTATTATTATACTTTTCGGTAGACAAGGAAGAAAAGAAAAAAGAACCCACCCTCTCCCCTCTTGAAATTAAGTACAGTAGAACTTCTGTATAACAGCACCCCAAGGGGAAGGCATTTTCACGCTGTAATATGGGGGTGCTACAATATAGAGAGCTATTACTATGGGGTGTAAATGAGCTTGGGCGAGGAAATCTGGGCCACTATGTGGAGATGCTACTATTCAGGGTGCTGTTACTGGGGTGCTACAATATAGAGAGCTATTAATATGGGGCGTAAATGAGCTTGGGCGAGGAAATCTGGGCCACTATGTGGAGATGCTACTATTCAGGGTGCTGTTACTCAGAGGTTCTACTGTAGATACATTAAATAAGTGCCGGCTCGGCTACGAGAAAGGTTGAATGTGTATAGGTAATGGCGAAAACGCTATCTGCTGCTCGCGAATTTAAAAGAAAAAGATAATAATATAGACATAAGTCTGTTAGCATGTAGTTGTACTTTCTACACGAATAAATGTTTGCGATGATGAGCAAATTTCATATTTAGGTTCATTTTTTTGTTCCAAAGGCAAACTTAAGAGGCAACGATCATTAAGTATTCAGGTTTAGTATTTGGCAAGCAACGAAGAGCAAAAAAACACACAGAATTACACCACACATTGACTAAGCTTCTCTGACAACTGGCTGATCATCACTGTTTGTATTCAGTGGTTGCAGATTATTTGCAGTGCCACCACCACCGTGGTTTAGTGAACGTGCAGAAGCAGTGTGAAAATCACGTAGCATTGTGCTCCAAACATTGTGATAAAAAGGGAAAATCGAACAAACTGGTAGACTTACATTATTCGGTAAGTCATTTCATTCAAAATCAAAAATTTATTATTGTAGTTTCAGAGTTCCAATTCAGTCATTAGAACAGTTCCGCTAAATATATATCCTGATAACTTTTACTTTGTATCATCTTACCCCATAGTTCACTGAGTGAATGAAATTAACAACTTGATTAACATTTTGCATCCGCTCCGCGATTTATTAATAATTAGGCGACAGGTAGATACTAAAACGCTTTCTTTTGCAGTGCCAATTGTCAAACCATACTTCAACAAAGAGATTGACCTTTTTAAAATGACTGTGTCAGAACCAGAGTCCGCGATGACTGATCAAGGAGTCATTATTGAAGAGGTGGAGAGCATTATTCGCCCTGAAAAGTTCACACCGGATTGGCCACCAAAACCTATGCAAAAACCTATTCCAAGTGTGTTCACCAGATGTTCCAATCGTAAGTTTTTCTAAAGGAAAGTTTTATTATTATGACTTCAAAATGTCAACCTATAAATTGTTTCGTGCCAATGTTCTAAAGTAAATACCCTAAAAAATTCCAAATCAGGTCAAAAGTTTGCTCGACCTACAATTACGTACCAACCAGGAGTTTGAATCCAGTCATGTCTAAAATAACTATTCATCATACGTTACGATGC
Organism: Lepidocyrtoides sp. E14; assembly: GCA_027743805.1. NCBI lineage: Eukaryota > Metazoa > Arthropoda > Collembola > Entomobryomorpha > Entomobryidae > Lepidocyrtoides > Lepidocyrtoides sp. E14. Next base: position 4,600 of record JAHZMZ010003133.1, on the reverse strand, counting down.
AGGCTGCTGCTGTTCTGTGGAAGGCATCTTAAGTTTGTTGAGTTTTTAAAAATTTATCAAATTTCTGGGAGACCCATTTCCATTGAATTGAGACCTTGATCTTTGATTCAACACTGACATACATATACCACTATATGCTCCCCCATAAAAAAGTTGCTCACTCCCACAGCATGGAAATTTCGGTGTCATTGTCTAGGACTTTTGTGTACATTCCTGATTGATATATTGTTGAATTGGATTGAAATTGAAGTGATTAATCTTGAGTTAACTTTTGATCAATTCTGCACTGCACACTTTCACGCTGCCAGCTTTTCAATTCGACAAGTGTGGCAATTAAACCGATTCATTAGTATATAGATACTTGATACTTCATATAAATTACAGTATCATATAATATAGATATTATTATATATCGTTAGCTCACTATAATGCATTATCGGAAGCAACGAGAAAGCAATATTTTACGCAGCAGCAACAGACATAGTAAAGTAATAGACAACATCCAAGTGGTCTCTAGTCTCTATAAACTGCTGAAAGTAATGAGCTTGAGTTGAGACCAGAAAGACCCTGACATGAATACCCATAACATATAGTGGTGCCAAGCATAAAACAGAAAGTCTAATATTTTAAACACCATCAGAACATTCCGAACTATGCAGCAGTTTTCACTTAATGTGAAATACGTAGTAGGAGGTAAATAAGATTCTTTGGGCTATTTAAGACAGCAAAGTAAAAATTTGGCAGCTAAAGTACATTGCATACTTTTAAATTTCAACAAAAGATAATTAGCGGAGAAGACAATAAAAAAGCTTCCAGATTAGACACGACCTAAAAACTGGCAACTTGATGAGCTCAGATGTAATTTAGACGCTTGGCACGAGAGATAACTGGAAATAAACGAAGAATTAACTGAAAATAATCGTTACGTAACAGGACAAGAGCAATAGTTGCATCGGTCACTCTTTTCCAAATGCTTAATAGATTTATGACAACATGTAGGTAAGCATGATTCTTACATATTTCTCCCTTTCTTTCCGATGGTGCCGGCTGACAGAGTTCAAAAAGGTTTCTTGGCCACCAAAGGATGGCGATGAATCAAAGGAAGATGAAAATCCCTCTGCAACAATACATCTAAAAGATGATATTCCATTGAACGATGAGGCTTTCCTACCTACTGGAACATACAAAGCAGCTCCAACAATATATGCAGAACAGCCAGCACCCCTTACCGAAGATGTATGGCCACCTCCAGAACCCACCGGTATGATATTTTGACGAGACTTTTAGCAAGCAATGTTCATTCGATTATGACATTTGAATTTTGAAACAACAATGGCAGGCAGGTTGGCTTAAAAAATTGTATTAAACCAATCTAGATTTCAACCAGTTTTTACTTTACGTACGTATTTTCAATTTAAACTGTAACAAGTTAGGCACGCTAAGGCATTGAACTTATATAAGATATAGACTATATCTTAAAGACAGTATTCACAATTTAAGAAAAATTATATAAACCACCACCTGGCTATGTAAAAAACAACGATAGGGAAACAATATAAGCGTAAAAAGTATGTATGTATTTAGCTATTGCACAATTTATGAATTTAAAAAGTTAGTTGGCTGAAGTTCAATTTCGTATTTGGAGGATGAGGCAATGGATGGAACTGATCCGTAATGGAGGGTTATTTTGTGACAAAATAAATCCAACGAAACGAAACCAATAAGGAAACCTCTAATATATGTATCAGTAGTACTATATCCGTGTGTACTAAGATTAACGTTACCTACGTATAAAATGAATATGCTTAATGGTTAAGCGGCCACACCACAGGATTTAGGTATTAAGAGCAATACGGATTCCGTATTACGGAATACATTTTGAAGTTGATAGGACGTTTAATTTAATGAAACTGAAACGGAGTCAGATCCCTGACTCAGATAGCCTAGACTTACTTTCATCATGTATGCGTCACAAAATATAAGCCACAACGAGACAAAACTTTCTACTCATGTCTGGTCAAGGTTATTACCCATTGCTGTCATTATGAATTTTCATTTTATAGATTGTAGTTGGTTATTTATTCCCTTGCTATCCCAGTTTTCTGCAATAGATTTTGTTTAGCTAGACACCCTTGAAATGGAACTGCCCGATCAAACAAAGTGAAATATTCTATCGTTTATGTCATGTCATATTAATTTTCATCCAAAGTGTAAAAGAACACAAATAATATTGCAAAGATTGTAGACGTCATTTAATAATTGATGTTTTTTTTTCATGTAGACACCAGTGAGAAAGTAATTCATGATCCTACACGGCCAAAGCGCGTGATCCGGGACTACACAGTGTTTTTCAACAGAAACGCTGCTCCTGCAGTTCAGCCAAGTTACAAGGTACCACCGGGAACCCTCCATGTAATTTCTCAACGTGGTGTTCTCTCCTATGATACACCAGATCTTGGAGCGGCAGCGCGAATGGCACCCGATGCTAATTAAAAGAGAAATGTTAAAAAATTAATGTAAAATTACCACCGTCGTAAAGTATATTACGCCTGCATCTTAAATTCCTGGAGGACAATGAAACGATAAATTGAAGAAAACATTAAGGGAATATATATCCTACGAATGCATGTTAGAAGCTTTTTAAGTTGCCTGTATCAAGTGTATCACCACATCCATTTCGAAAAAAACTGAGTTACTTTATATTTGTACTTGTAATTTTGGTGAGAAAATGATTTTAAATACACAATTATAAGGTATTTTGGTGATTTTTAGAGAAGGGTATGGTATGTGACAGATTTAGGATATTATTTTACTGCTATCGGGTAAGTTAGATTTAACTATTTGCACAGAGTAATACTAATAATTTTTAAATCAAACCAAAGTTATGCATATCATCATTTTACGCTTCGATAATTATAAGGTCAAGATGTACACATACTGCTTAGTTTTGGTGGCCCTAAAGTTGTTAAGTGTTAAAGAGTGAAGTATTACACTGCTTATTTATAGTAGTTTTAAAATTAAAATTATCATTTGAAGATATATGTATAGGGAGCTTAAATTTGGTATGCCTTGACTAAAGCAATAAAGCTTACAACAACATATTGTATATCAATAAATAAAAAGTACATAAGATATTTCGAAACGAAACACGTTTTACCAATGCATCGAAAGGAAAATTTTGCAATATTCATTTTGGATCCTTGATGATATGATCAACTATGTTCATAATAACTTCACTATTAAATAATAAATGAACACACAGTTCGGATGCCTTGTTTAATACCCATTCCTGTAAGGGCAAGCGCTACATCCACTTAAAGCGACAATTGTTTCATTTTAGTTTGGCTGACAGCAATTGTAAACATATAATGCGACCCCAGACAATTTTTTAAAAAATGTTTTTTGCACGAGATGAATCTACAAGAGAATATAGGTAACATTACTAGACTAGCTAGAATAAATGTTTTATTAATTTTGATTGGCTGTTTGACTACAATGATACTTTCCAAACATTTTCATTCATTCAAGATGGAGCAACAACAATACCATAATAATTCTAGAGTTATGAGGACCCAAGTCCGAGTCAAGTGAAACATATAATTCATTAAATTTCAACTATTACATGTCATTGAAACACTTTATACTTAAATAGTAATTACTTAAACATATTTTATGCTACCAAAACTGTGACTTACACCTTAATGAGTAATATAACTATGTACAAGTATTTTATGACTAAAGTCGAAAACATTGATTAAAGCTACGAAAGTCGCGACCTTTCTTGGGATAGTCTATTGGCATAGGCTCGAGAAACGACGTTCCATGCATCCATATACCTATCCATACACATTGCTACACATTTTTGCTCACTCCCATCCAGACTTCCTCCCGGCTTTACGATACACTTTTTAAAACATTTGTCCGTCATTTTCTGTTGGAAAGACAAATTAAAATCTGAAATGAGTACAGCAGTAATAATGAATGCTGTGAGGCAAAAGGACACAATCCTTATAAAACCATGCAGTTAATACGCAATAACGCAATATTGCGTATTTACATATCATGTACAAAGTTGCTGCTAATTTCTCACCGAAAGAAGCTCTTGAGCATTTACAAGGGCTATTTGCTGTTTGACTTGATCCATAAGATCATCCCGATTTAGCGATTCTGCCATTTTACACAATATCTGGAAACAGTACAAAACCATTGTTTATTATTCATTGTTCATTTTGTGAAAATTTCTGTTACGCATGCATAATGGCGCATAAATTTGCCCATTGATGAGATTATAAATTATTATGGAAATACTTTATTTTACGCTGTGGACCACCAACTACTGTTAATATCTCCTGGAAAAACTCCTTTCACCTTTTGTAACCCGACCGGAAGCGAAGGTGGAAAGGAAACTAAATCCACTAAAATCAATGCACCACGCTTTTAGAACAATTTCTCTCCCCAACAAAATAGTTTGACAGCTTTGCAGTTTGGTAGTTGAATCTCAAATTTTTATATAAAACTGTTGTTTTGTAAATTGCACGTTGTTGCTGGCACAGTAAATACTTGTGCTGGTAGCTGGTGTGTGTTGGACGATGGATTATGA